>PISX010005619.1:0-105754 GCA_004024625.1 Mellivora capensis | reverse complement strand
TTGTTTGCTGATAATATGTAAAAGTGTATTTGAAAAAATAAAGACTTAGGATACTGCACCCTTGCTAAACTTACTAGTTTTGGTATTTGTTCTATAGTCCCCTTAGGATGTTCCATGTAGATGATCATGTTATTTGTGAATAGAGACTATTTTAATTCTTTCTTTCAAATTTGCTTATCTTTTATTTCTTTATCTTGCTTTATTTACCTGGTTAGGACTTCCAGTATAATGTTGATTAGAAGTGGCAAGAGCAGAAATTCCTGACTTATTCTGATTTTAGGAGGAAGCATTCAGATTCTCACCCTGAAACAGAATGTTAGCTGTAGACATCTATTCCAATGATCATGTTTTTCTTCTTTATTCCGTTAAGAATGTGAAAAAAATGATTTTTGAATATTACTCCAACTGTACATACCTGGGATAAACTTCATTTCATATAGTACTAGATCTAATTTGTACATTACTGGATATGACTTTTTGATAATTTTATAATTTTTTACATCTATTTTCAAGAGTAAGGCAACCTATAATTGCTTTTGTGATAATTTATTTTTTAGTTTTTGGTATCAGAATTAGGATTAGCTCAAAAAAGGCATAGAATATGATCTGTCCACTATTTTTTAAGAATTAGTGAAAATCTGCTGTTTTTTAATTCTTTAAATGTTGGGAAGAATTCACCTGTGAAAACGTCTGGGCTTAGTTTTTTCTTTATGGAAAGGATTTGATTACAAATTAAATTTAAAAAGTAGATAACATTTTTTATTTCTTATGTCAGTTTTGCTAAGGTCTATTTTTCAAAAAATTGTTCATTTCATCTAAATTGTTAAATTCGTTGTTATAAAGTCGTTTATAAAACTGCCTTCCTTTTAATGTTTTTAGACTGTAGTAGTAATCTCTCTCATTATTCAGTTTGTAAATTTATGTTTTCTTTGATTACTATTGTTATGATTTTATCTATAATCTTTTCAAAGAAACAATTTCACTTATGTTGAATTAGGTCTTTGCTTCTTGTATTTTATTGATCACTGGTCTGTATTTTATTGTTTCCTTCCTCCTACTTTGGTTTGATTTGTTCTCCTTTTTATAACATATTCATGTGGAAAATTAGATCATTTATGTTTCTTTTTTCTAACACAATTAAAATATCCTCCAAATCTTGTTTTAACTATCACACATTGAAATATTTTCTAATTTTCTTTGTGGTTTCTTTTTAAATTCATTGTTTATTTAGAAATATGCTACTTAATTTCTAAATACTTGAGAACTTTATCTTATTATTTTGTAATTACTTCCATTATATTAGAGGTTCAGAGAACATAACTGTAAGGACTCAGTTTTGAATTTACTAAGACTTGTTTATAAAGCAGGATATGGTCTATTTTGGTGAATGGTGTGCATTGAAGCTGGTCTGAGTTTGGCTGTTATATACAGGCATTGTTATGTAAATGTATATTCACATTGATATTTTGTTCAAATCTTCTCATTCTTCATTCTTTTCTAGTTTTTCTACCAATTACTAAGACAGAATTGCTAAAATTTCCTGGGGTTAAAGATTTGTCTATTTCTCCATTTAGTTCTGTCAGGTTTTGCTTCATTTATTTTGAAACTCTGTTTATGATGCATGTACATTTGTCATTTTTATGTCTTCCTGAATAATTGATCTTTTTAGCATTATGAAGTTTTGTTCTCTGTCTCTTAGAAAGTCTACTTTGTCTGATATTATTACAGTCTCTCTAGATTTCTTATGATTCATGTCTGCAAGACATAACTTTTTCCACCCCTTTATATATTCAACTATCTGTGTCTTTATACTTAAATTAAGTCTCTTACAGTTGGCATATCATTAGGTACCACTCTATTATATAATCTTATAAGCTAGTTTTTCCTTGTAGTATTTGGACAATTTAAATTTACAATAATTTTTGATGTGTTTGTGTTTATATTGACCATCAGACAATTGTTTTTGCTTCCTACTCGTTCTCTTATTTCTCCATCCTTTTCTGGATTAATCGAATGTTTTCTTTTTCAGTATTCCATTTTTATTATTCTGCTTTTTATTTTAAACCAATAACTGTGTGTGTATGTGTTTGACTCATCGTGGCATTATATAGTACGTAAGTTTATCACATTCTACTTAAAATTTATATCACAATACTTTTTGTCAAATATAAGAAACTTACACCAGTGTAATTCCATTAACCACCTATCCTTTGTGTTACTATTTTCCCATTATTTTATGTTATAAATTCCAAAATATGTTATTTTTATTTAGATGGTTGTTTTAATTATCATAATTGATTATATAATATATCCTATATAATTATATATAATGTAATAATAAAATAATAATAATAATAATAATAATAATAATTAATTAGTTTACTTTCTATAGATTTATATTTTTATTTGGACTTTATTTTAGCCTAAAAGCTAAGAATGGATCTTTATCCAGTGTTAGCCTGTTGGAAATGACTTTCTCATCTGTCACTGGTTAATAAATACATAGGCATAATAATATATAAAAGGAACCAATTATACAGGCTTATACATAATGAGTGTTTTTTGTTTAACCCCTTAAACAGATTTATACTGACTGCTTCGAAAGTTCTTTTCTGTAGTCTCTTTTTATTGATTGCTTTCTTTCTTGATTTTGGGTTTCTGTTCTCTGCTTCCTCACATGTGCAGTAATTAAAGCAAATAGCCATTGCTAATGGTATATTGTAGGTAGTCTGAAATATGTTATCCTCCTTTAAAAGCTTCTGGATTTTGTTCTGAAAAGCAATGAGCATCCTGAGAGCTCTTTTTAATCCTGACAGGCTGGCTTTACTCTTTATGAGAATAACTGTATTTCCCTTTGTCTTTAATACTAGTGTATCCCCTAATCTAGGACATGATCCTTACTTTTAAGTTCCCACCTTCTGGGGTCTCAGCTGAATGCACAACATGATGGTAAGGGGTCTCTTTACTCTTGCAGAGCTGGGATTCTAGTATAACGCACCAGATGAGACTTCTGATATCTTTTTTCCAGTTTCCATCTCTGAAAGAGTTTTACTTGGCTAGTGTTTGTAAAGTTTGGACTTACACATTTGCAACCCAGACATTGGCAAATGACATGTATTGTAGCTAACCCCTCTGAAGTTTTTCGCACTCCCCTCCCCCAGTAACTCCCTTCTTCACTGTTTTTGCTCACAAATTCCAATAGGTTTAATGTTTCTTCCTTAGCTCAACAAGACTGTGACTCTTCTTGGATTTCACCTCCCTTCTACAGTAGAGAATATACTCCCGGTGAGAAAAGTAGGATAGATTTTTTTTTTTTTTCTCTGCTTAAGGGTTATCATTCTGCTCTGCTTGATGTACAGTGCTTGAAAAAAGGTGTGTCATGTATTGTATCCATTTTGACAGTTGGGAGTAAATATTCAATATAAATTATTTCATCATAGCAGAATTGGAACTCAGTGACTTTTTGTAGATTCATTTTTGCTGACTTGGCTTCAGGCTTCTAATAAAACTTTTCAGTAAATAGACATGTTGCTTTGCTCTCTTAAAAAATATTTTCCACATAGTTGATAGTTACTAAGCCACTGTTAGTTGTTTATTAATAAGTTTAAAATGTGAAATGCATATTTGAAAAGATGTTCAGCATATTAGATAAAAACCAACTGACATTTTCTGTTCCTTGTCCGCGAGACTGTTTCACACCCTGGTGTTTTAGTCCCTCAATACAGAATTATTAACTAATGTGAAACTTTTCTTGGTTTTTCCTACTTCTTGCCTTAATGTCTTGATAATTTCTAACATTCTGTCCTCAGGGACATACAAATCTATTCCCTTGACATATCTAATGATTATTGGAATGTACATTAGGTTAAGGTAAGTGGATTTGAGTGTGAGTTGAGGAAGAGAAGATGTGAACATTTATTATTGACATTGGCATTTTAAAAATTTAGTCCTATTACAATCTTAAGAGTTATATAGTATTGTCTCTCTTTTGCAAAGAAAGTCATAGTAAATAATTTTCCTGAGAGACAGGCCCTGAGCTGTTAGTATCTTCCTTCCCAAATCATCAACTGGATTTTTTTAAACTTGATTTGAACTTTAGTAGTGCTATTAAAATCTGAATAACACTACCAGCCTCACAAGGTGTTCTAGAGCATTAAAAATGGCAATAAATGCAAAATTTCAGGCATTTTGGGGGGTTAGTTTACTTTTCTCTGGGAAACTTTTTTGAGGACTGTTTATGAATGGTAGTAGTGGATTTTGTTTGAATCAGTACATCATCAGTGCTTCTTGCTCTTTTCAGAGCACCTTGCTATTTTCCCAAATGATTCTTAAGGGTAGGCATAGAAAGAATTTATTGACTCTACATCTCTGCAGCATTCAAAATGTTCTCTGGTAGTCACTCCATTGAGTTACAGGTTTTTGAGGCTCATTGGATAAAATCTCTATCAATTCCAAATATCTTTATTAATAAGCACTTTAAAGACATTATCCTCTTTCTTGTTGATTCTGATGTCATTACAGAAAAAGAATCCAGCTCTGGGGCACCTGAGTGGCTCAGTTGGTTAAGTGCTGCCTTCAGCTCAGGTCATGATCCCAGGGTCCTGGGATGGAGTCCCGCATGGGGCTTCCTGCTCAGTAGGGAGCCTGCTTCTCCTTCTCCCCCTGCTTGTGTTCTATCTCTTGCTATCTCTCTCTCAATAAATAAATAAAATCTTTAAAAAAAAGAGAAGAAAAAGGATTCGCTTCTAATTTGAGCAGATTCTGAATCTGTGACCTTTTTTCCATCTTGTATCTATGCCCCTAAAAAGAGAGAACCAGATTATAGGGAGGACTCATAATAGGGTCAACATCATCTTATATTTATCTTTTTGTGGAACCTATCACAACTATTGTTTGTGTTCACTACCTCTGATGGCTTTAAGGAAGGCATACAGGGAATGTAGTAGGGTCTGTTTGATATTGCTGTGGAGGGTGATAATATTTACACTTTAAAGAATGTCTAACATTGCAACTGACTAGTTTCCAGAACTTCAGAGCCTTTTCATCATTTTGATACTAGAGCCCCATTTGTTGAACGAATGAATAGATAAATTTCTTCTCATTGTTCAAAAGTATGATCCATTCTAATTGAAGTGAGGCCATTTGCTTTACTGGCTTTGAATTCATACAGATCTGAGTTTTAAAACCTGGCTCTGCTTTTCTGTGATCATAATTATATAATCACAATTCCCAGAAATTATATGAAATATATAGAGAAAAAAAAGTAGCAAGCAAATCTAGTTAATGCAAAATTATAGATGATAGCATTTTGGTGTAAAAAAAATCACATTTTCATCCAAGAAAACAGTATTAACAAATAAGGAACATTTTTACATGCATCTAAAACTTCATTTTAAGAAAATGGCCTAATTCGTAAATGAGTATATTTTAGTGAAAAATTAAAAAATTTCCACATTTTCAACTGTGTTATTTTAGAAAATCAACAGATAGGGAGAAAATTTATAAAAGAGGGAGGTAGCCAAATCAGGAGTAAATTAGAACACTATAATTGTGAGTTTGGAAACATCTGTTTTATACATGGACTGTGCCATTAACTAGTTGTATTCTTTATGAAAATAAATGCCTTTTATAATCTCAAAGAATTAAAAAAGTCCACGTTCCTTTTACTTCTAAAAATTCCCCGATTCAGCATTTTTGGTATGCTTCTTAGCTACCTAAGGATTACACAACTAACCAAATGTGGTTCCAGGTTATAATGAATTAAGTTTTCTCATCTAATGATATTCCTTCTATATTTAGCTTCTTACTTTCTAAACAGTGATTCTTGTACTGTCACCCACACACACATAATTTCTTAAACCTCTAGAAAAAGGAGGTCCATTTGAAAATTCACCTTGTTAGCACACCATAACATTCCTTAAAATAACAACTATGGGTCTTGAGTTAGATTTCCTGGATATTTCTTTGTAAAACTGAACGAAGAATTTTGCCCTTCATGCTTTATTCAAAGTGTAGGTCATTCCATAGCTAAGTCTTACCTCTAAAGAATCAGTGCCTTTTCCTACCTACTTCTTGGGATTCATTTATTAAGAGACTGAGATGTGAACATCTGTCCATGTTCCAACTGAACAAATCATTGTAAGTAACCTTTCTAACCCAAAGTTCAATGGCAGAGACAGACCATTATTTATATGTGAAGGTTTTTGTTTTGTTTTTGCAACAAAAGCCATTCTTTTACAGTACTCTCAACAACTGCTTGTATTGCATTAATCAGACCTTAATTAACAAGGAAGAAAGGTGATAATTTACATTTATTTCAAATTGACACGTTGTACTTTATTTAGCAAATGAGACCTGTCAGGCACTGCCAGTGACGCTTAGATTGAAGACAGAGTGTCGAAAATATGTCTTCTACCTGCCTGTGCCTTTGTAGGAGGGAGCTTTCAGTGTGTTTACACAGGGATCATTAGACGTACCTCATGCTAAGCTTTCATGAATCTTTGAATAAGAAATGCTCAAAGGTCATCAGGTATGAAATATTTTATAATGACACACTGCCATAAGGCATGAGAAACTGTGATTTATCCTTCAAAGTAAACTCCGAGGATAAAAGCAAGAGAAACACACAGGCCTCCAAACCATTCTAGATCTCTCTGAAACAGAAGAGTGGAGGGTTGAAACTGAGGATGGAGGTTAGGAAAAGTGTATTTACTGAGTATCATTGTGCAATCCAAAGATGAGTTGGGGTCTTAAATAGATGTGCACTCTATTTTGTCATTAGCTTTTGAGAAAGAACATAAATTGTTATCAAATGTTAGGAAGAGAAAATAATTTAGGGATCAGAAACAGCAATCTGCTAATTCTGTGAGATGAAAATAGAAAATTAGATAATTGGTTTGCTCATTCTTGCCTTTTATTTGGTATATAAGTAAAGATTTAGTTTGAAATTTAAGAAGATTGAAAGAACTGAGACTTACAGGTAAATTAAAGTGGATCCATGTTCTCTCCTTCCCTTTAATCTAAGCATATTTTCATGGTTTTTATTATATATTTGACCCACAGTTTAAGCCAGGCAATGAGAAAGATCCAACAAGGTTTTCTCTTACATATTTGATAGGCTTGGACCAGTGGGCACCCCCTAGAGGATGCTGTGTACATATAGGCATCCATGCCTTTGCTCATGTTGTCTCCTTTGTTGAGATGACCACTGCCTATACTCTATATGGTAAACCTATTGGCAGCTTTAAACTGTGGCTCATATCTCATTCCCCCAACCCTACCCCAAAGCTTTTGTTCTTACCAGTGTTTCTGTGCTCCCAGAGCACTGTAAGTTGCACTTACCACATTGCATATAAACCTCTGCTTTGCCTATATGTAAATTCTTGTTCATCTTTGTTTTCCCCATTGCTTAGTACAGTGTCTGGCACAAGGAAAAATATTTCAATGGTTACTGATTGAATTAGGTTAAATTTTAAATGAAAACTCATATTTTTCCAGCTAATAAATGCTACTTTGTTATGGTGAAAATTTTATATTTACTTTTTGAACTGTGTCACTGAACGGATCCAGAGATATATATGTACACTGTGGAGTGAAATTGTGCTGCTATACATAAAATTTATGTCATATATGCCATATATAAAAAATATATGAAAATACTAATGCATATAAACATGTGCAATTTTCAAAGTTTTATCCCCCCACAATTACACAGTTTTTAAATTTGTAGACTCTTTAATTCTCTTCAATTATTTTTATCAGTTTACATTTTTATTAACATAAAGCATTAGAGGAGTTTGTGTTTGCAGTCATTCAGCTCATGATTTGAATGGCAATTTGCCTCCTTATTTCTTCATATGTAAACTTAAGCAACTTACTTGATCCTTTTGGTAAAGTTTTAAAAGTTTTATTTTCCCTATCTAGAGATAAAGAAATCAATCATGGTTACTTCATTTTTTTTATTGGAAGTATAGAATAGATAAAATGCACAAAGTCCCATGCAAATCTTAATTGTTTGATTAATGTTTACTATTCTCTCATCACCCTTATGACCATATTATAGAAAGTACATAAACTTACAGGTCAAGGAGCTGAAAGTCACATCAATTAATCACATTGAAATGGTCTCTTAACCACTCTGGAACTCAGTTACCTCATTTAAAAACATGTTTCATTGAAATAGCAGCCATTCCATGAATGAGAGAGCTCTTTGGAGAAAAGGGGATCTCTTGTTCGATGAATGTTAAAGTTATAAAGACAAAAGCAGATGGAAAAGACATTATAAGGCATGATAGACTATAATGTCAAATCTTCATAGTCTCACTACACTTAATTAATGACATGGTTTTAAGTAGAAATTTTTGCTATTACTCAGGATCTGTAAAATAGGAATATTGATTTTTATTTTCTCAGGTATGCTATAGAAAACATTATTTCTGGACCAAATCTGTAAATTTTGCTTTATAGGTGAGTCAGGAATTAGGATGACATAGTCCACTTTTTAAACAGATTTCATTATTGTTAAGTTTTTCTGTGATTGTTCAATATCAGAGCTTGGGCTAAAACTAGGTTCTCATCTATTTCCGTGATTTCAGCTCTTGTCTCTAAGGTAATAATTTCCAGATCTCAGGATCTAGCTCCAAATTCTCTTTTCCAATTGTTTGGTAACATATCTCCAGAGAATTTTATACTTGTATTATAAACTTAATATATCAAAAACTGTTATTTATAATAAATACTACAGTACCCATTTCCCACATGTTTATTACTTATCTTGATTTTCCATTCTCCTTGTCACAAAGACTCAATATTTGTTTTATTTCACTCCATCTATTTCCAACATCTGTACTGTCTCATTCTGGAGTGTTGCTTACAGTCCTTTCTTTTGCACCTACCACCTAGACCATTGTTGATGATTACAACATACAGTTACTGCATCTGGTCCTTTTCTGAAATCTATTTTTTTTGGGGCGGTGTATATTTTATCTATATAAAATTTTCAGAAAAAATATAGGCCATATTGTGGCTTATCACTGCCTAGAAGATTAATTTCCTCAGCCTGGTACACAAGACCCTTCCAAAATGGTTTAATGATTTCTATTTTTGAGAATTCAGAATGTATCTCTCAAAAAGGATAGCTGGAAAATCTGAACAACATACCAAGTACATATATTTGAAGATATCAAAGATCTAACGATATATTTAAGATTTCTAGGGCGAACATTAGGGAGAAGACAGAAATCTGGAGAGATGAGCCTGGAATTTGTCCTAGTAATGCATTCAGATTTTGGCAAGAGGTAATGCTCTTTGAGAGTCTGAAAAGCCCTTTTGAAAGGCTCATGAATATGTAGGCACAAAGTTGGAATTTCAGGGCCTGATGTGGTCCTTCTGATACTCTTGTGCTTTGAGGTGGAATTTTTTTTGTTGTTTATTTTTTTTTTTAGATTTTATTTATTTATTTATTAAGATTTTATTTATTTATTTTTGAGTGAGAGAAAGCATGCACGTGCATGTGCATGAGTTGGGGAGGGGCAGAGGGAGAAGCAGACTCCTTGCTGAGCTAGATGTGGGGGCTTGATCCCAGGACACTGAGATCATAGCGTGAGCTGAAGGCAGACATTTAACCAACTGAGCCACCTAGGTGCTCCGAGGTGGGATTTCAAAGATCTTCACCACGGAATTCAGTCTCAGTGACAAGTAGATAAGCCCTCAGAGTCTGAAGTCTAGTATTAAATAATTTCTGTTCTTCAAATTCAACTAAGGCAATCTTAGATTATTAGTGTCCCTAGGAGCCTGGCAAATGCAAATGTAAATCCTCTCTGGAAGAAGATAACATTATTCTAGTTCTTGCATTATTTCAACAAATGAGTTTTCAAACACAAGTTCTGAGATAAAACAGAAAATGACAAGGCAGATAAGTAGGCAAAACAACCTGAATGATAACAAGCAGAAGCAATAAAGAGAAAGACCTTCAGATAATGCATATGTTGGATGCAAACTCTGAAATGCCATACTATATTCAAAAAGATTAAAAAATCAAGACTAAAATTATATCAAATAATAACTATAAAAGGACATTAAAATATAAAATAATAAAACTAAAAATATTTAGAAGTTGAGTCTGTCAACCAGCATAGGTGATATGAGTAAGTGAATCATCCAAAACAAAGCTGAAAGTTAAAGATGAAAAACAAAAATAGGACATATAGAGAATATAGTATAAAGTTCATATATATGTATATATGTAATTTGAGTCTGAAAAAGGAGAAAAGGAATGTGGCAGAAGTTAAATTTGCAGAAATGTTTGAACACTAGAATTCTAATAGTCTTGAAATCATTACAGCTTATAAACCCCAAACTTTATTGTCCATGGGTCAAATAACAAATTTCAGTGGGTATTAGAAAATATTTTGTACTAAAATATGGTAAAAATACTACAAATGAAAACTTGTATGATGCAGGAAATCATGCTTCGAGGGTCCTTTTTAGACTTAAATATACATATTAAGGGGAAAAGTTGAAAATGATTAGTAAGGATTACTGAGTTTCCTTTGGAAATTAGAAAAAGACTAGTAAATTATATCTAAAGAAAATTGTATGAAGGATATAAAAGGGTATAAATTAATAAAAGAGTAAAACAATGAGGAAGATTAGCAAATTAGAATATTTTTAAGAATTAATGGAATTGGTAAACCCCTGGCAAGATAAATTAAAGGAGAGAAAACACAAATAGCCTAAATATAAAAAGAGAACATCACTACAGATCTGGAGACTAAAAAGTTAACAAGATAACTGTGATATTGTGAGCAACTTCATGACCATGTACTAAAAAATGTTGAAATGAACACATTCTTAGTAAACTAAAATTGTTAAAACTAACATAAAAATAGAAAATCCAAATAATTACCAAGGAATTTTAATGTGTCCTTACCTTTATACACTTAAACAAAGACACAAACTTTCTCAGATGGGTAAATTTTACTAAAAGATGGAACATTTTTCAACTTGTTTTGTGAGATCAGCATAAACTTGACAGTAAAATTAGATATCATCATTAAGTATAGCTCAATCATAAACCCTGAAACAAAAATTCTAAATGAAATTAGAATTCACCACATTAATAAAGAAGAAAATCATATGACCTCAATAGAGACAGGAAAAAATCTTCCAGTAAAATTCAATATTAATTCATTAAAATGAAACTATTAGTAAACCATGAATGAAAGGAAATTTCCTTAATCTGAGAAAGGTTATCTTCAAAGACCTTCAGCAAATAACATGGTAATAAAGAATTATTAGAAACTTTTCTTTCTAGATTTGATCACATGTTCACTATCTCCCCTACTAGTTGACATTTTTTGGAAGTCTATGCAGTATTAAGATGTAAAAAAGAAATAAAATATAGATATTGAGAAGGAAACCATGAAATTATAATCATTTACATTTAATATGATTATGTACCTAGGAAACCTCAAAGAATCTAAACAATTAGAATTAACAGGTGAATTTGGCAAGTATATTTCCAAATAGTAACAGTAAGGATTTAGAAAATGAAATAAAAAGAATACATTTTAATAGCATAAATAATGTGAAATATATTGGAATCAATACTATGAAACTTATGTAAGACTTCTATATTGAAAACTGTAAAAGTAGTATCAAGAGAAAGAAGGTCTAAATAAATGGAGGAACATGTATATTTATATATTAAAAGACTCTATTGAAAAGGTCTAAATTATCCCTGTACAAATCCTAAAATCCTGTTTTGTTTTGTTTTTTTTTTGTGGGGGAGGGGATTAAGATTGATTATAAGATTTCAAAAGAAAGACAGCAAAGACACTAGAAAAATAGGAATTGCTCAATCAGCTGTTAAGATTTATTATAATATTACTGTAATTAAGACACTGATATTGTCACAAGAATTGGAAAATAGATCAAAAGTTCAGAGAAAAATCCATGTTTTAAATGGATATTTAGTTACAAAGTTGGCACTGCCGATAGTGGCACTCCCACCATTCAGTAGGAAAAGGTTTTTTTTTTTTTTTTAAATAAATTTTTAATTTATTGAATAAAATTAAATAATTTTAAATAATTAAAAATTTAAATAAAATAAAATAAAATTTTAAGTAAATTATGGTAGGAAAATGGCACTTCTATGTGAAAATAGTAAAATCTGACACCAAAGGCAAAAATCAGGTTGTTTTTAGATTTAGATCTAAATCTTTTAGAAGGTAATAGAGGAAAATATGCTCATGACCATGGAATAGGGAAAGCCACCATTCTGCACATATAAATCATTTGTCTGCTTACTTAATTTCTCACTAGATTAACCTGTCTTGCCTATCCTGGTGATTATTTGTTGACAGGACAAACTTCTATACAAATAATACCTAATAAGCCACTGGCAGGCTATAGTATTTAAAGTCTGCTTATAAATAGATGAGAATCGTCAATTATATTTTTCTCTCAATTTTTTGAAATAAGGGCTATGAGTATATTGCTCATCAAGTGGTTTGCTCCTAATTATACTCCATTAATAAACTCCATTAAAATTTTCAGAAAGAAAATTTAATCAGGTTCTATTTAAAAGTTGTTTTCCTGCTCATAGGCCATTTGTAGGTGCCTCAGAATTTCTATAGTGCAAATTGGAATAATGTTTTAATCTCCTCAATAAGATTTATATTATGAATATTTAATCTTAGTAGTAATTACATTTGAATACCAAAATCTATATTTTACCTCTAACTGTAGCAGATTCACCTAATTTACAAATGTTTATTAACAATATATATGATATAAAAATAAAATTTTAATTTTAATTAATTTTTTTCCTTAAAATATAAACATTACAAGTACAGCTATCTAAATATAAATAATCCAGAAAGTTCAACACAAATAAAAGGTAAAGAAATAACTGAATTACTAGCCTCTGAATAAACTAGGGGTATTTAATATAAATATCTTAGTTTATGCTTCATACACATGCAGATACAAAAAATAATATAGCCCCAAATTTCAACAAAAAATTTAAAAAGTGAAGTCTTTCATTGCTCATGGAGGCTTTCTGCCTCCATATTGAAGTCTTCAATAAATTCTGTATCTTACATTCAAGGAAATCACTAATGTGTTCTTTAAAATACTTTATCATTTCCTCTCTCACCTCTATCACTCATTTCTTAAATTCCAACAATTATCAAGTTATTATTCTTTTGTAAATGTATTCATTATCTATTATCCAATAAGTGATTTTTTAATTTACTGTTCCAAAATATTAGCACTTCAGTAGCATTTAAATATTCAGTCTTAATTGACTCAAAAGCTTCTAGGCATCCCCTACCTATTCCTATTCACTTCTAATGCTCCTTCTGTCAACTATGGGTAGATTGTAGTCCTGTTCCTAAAGTTTTTAATTAGCGAAGTATTGCATAGCATTTGAATGCTGTTGATTAGTTTCTAGTAGTATGTCTCCAATAACATTCCCATTGTGTATTAATCCAATTTTTGATAGATTTTTTATCTTACCAAAACCAGTCTTTTTCCATATTAATTTAGTTTTAGAGAGAACAGGACAATTGTCATTCATCTCCTTGTAGAAGCTACTAATTTTTAAAGTGGTTCAAATCTGCTGAAAGCCGACTCACTACTAGGAATTAAATTAAAATGGACAGATACACAACATTAAAGTTGCTAGGAAAGATTTAGATCAGTGAGCTATAATGTGTATATACTCCCAAATCAAAACCTCTCTCCTCCAAAACGCTGTTCTTTCATTCCTATTGTGACACATTTATGAAGTCGTCAAAAAACAAGTAGACAGAAGTCACTTTCTCCTGCTCTTTATACCCACATAGCTTCAGTATCCTCCTTGTCAAAAGTCATCAGTTTGGTAACGTTTTTATCTTTCTCTGCCCTAGGATTATAGAATCAATGGGAATCTCAGGTGGCCATCATCTTAGCAGTCATTGGAGCCCCATTTTCTACATGAAGGCACTGAGGCGACACAGGGATCGCTTTGAGGTCACCTGTGGAGTTACTTTAAAAGCAGGGATGGTATCAAGGCTTATTCTTCTAGTTTACTTGAGCTCCTAGCAATCAAGTCTGCATTTCTCTTATGTTGTCTTTTACATGTTTACTTTTCTGGCGCTTAGGTAAAGTGACCGCTGCTTTTGGTACCATAACAGGTACCAGAAGGTACCAGGAGGATGTCTGCCTTCTCTCAAAACTCCTGCTGAGTGGACAGCTGAGAGAGGGAGGCTGCTGTACTCTCCAGCTTACTGGAGAAGCGAGAGAAGCAACTGACGCACACGGACTAAATTTCTATCCTATGAATTATAAAATGTGAGATGGGGCTCCTAGGCCCACCTATAGATCAGCTGCAGCCGGAAAAACAAGGGTGAAGCCTACACCATTTAAACTGCCCGGTTGTTTCTAAAGGTTAGAATTGAGAACCACTGATTCTGATCATGGTTTTCTTATACCTATTTTCATAGGCTTCTGTGTGTATATGTGATTTTTGTGTCCATATTATGAACGTGTATGAATGTATGGCTACATTCATATTCATTGCTACAAAAACAGTTACTTTGGCATTTACCCTCTTTTCTATAATTCTATCATATTTTTCACTAACCTAAATGAATGATCGTCAATGATCTCCTTTCTACTATATTACTCCATTTGGGATTTAGTTTTGTGTCAACTAGACATTAATTACAAAACACATCTATTTCTCTGCTGCATAAAATATAATTAGAATTCCAAATAGTAAATTAGCCCTTAAAATAATGCATAAGTAATTTATCACATATAATGCTTTTCTGATAAAAATATATTGATATAAAATGATAAACACTATTTTGATTAATAGGTTAAATTGAACTTTTAATTCACTTTTTCTATATTACATTTATTAAAAATACTACAGAATTTAATTAATGTTTAACATGGAAAATTGTGTTTGGTAATTGGCTTAATTTTTTTGCTAATTGGTTACATATTAAATCCTCATTTTCATAGAACACTGCTCATTACCAAGAATAATAATTCTAGTCAAGTAAATATTCATCACTTTGTTGGAGGTTTTCTCCCTAACTTAATAAGAAAAAAAAAGTTAATTTTCATTGAATTATTTCTAGTTAGGGATATTAACTTCAATCAGACAAACTTCTTACCATGTTTAACTTACAATGGTTATGTGTGTGTGTACTTACCAAAGGCTTTGTATATTTAAGTAGAAAAATTGTCATCCAAAAATGCCTGTTGGTTAATTACTTAGTAATTATATTACAGGCTCAAAGTAAAATATTTTTATGCATTGTGTTTTTTATCCTAGATATAGATTGGAACTACATCCTGTGGTGATGAGGAATATATTCCTTGATGAGACAAAATACTAATTCAAACACCAATGATTCATATTTCATATAAGCATTTACCTATTTATAGCCTAGCTTGAAATTGACCTGAAATTTCCTATTGGCCTATTGTTAGAGACCTATTTGTCCTAAGGGTATAGTTTTCTGCTTTTATTAGCCTCTACTTATATACAAATGATGCATTTTTATTGGTTATTATTGTCAGTCCCACATTAGCTGACTTAAATAATAAGCCTACAATCTTTGAAAATGTTATAAGTTCATGTTTTTCAAAGACAAACTATACTTTTACCAAGTTTACATTTATTTGTGAGGCCTATTATACTTTGATAAGAACGTTAATTGAAAACATATCACATCTTTTATTTTTATTTTATTTTATTTTATTTTTTTAAAGATTTTATTTATCTATTTGACAGACAGAGAGAGAGAAGGGAGGAAGCAAGCTCCCTGCTAAGCAGAGAGCCCGATGCAGGGCTTGATACCAGGACCCTGAGATCATGACCTGAGCTGAAGGCAGAGGCTTTAACCCACTGAGCCACCCAGGTGCCCCAAATCACATCTTTTAATTTTTTTTTAATTTATTTATTTGTCAGAGAGAGAGGGAGAGAGAGAGAGCGAGCACAGGCAGGCAGAGAGAGGGGGAGCAGGCTCTCTGCCGAGCAAGGAGCCCGATGTGGAACTCGATCCCAGGACGCTGGGATCATGACCTGAGCAGCTGCCCAACCAACTGAGCCACCCAGGAGTCCCATATCACATCTTTTAAAACATGGTTAAATACTTTGAGAAATCTAGAAACAACTCTAAAATAGTTTATATTTGTATAGACAATGTATTTTTAAAAAAATTTAAAATATTTTCCCTCGAATTTAAAGTAACTGTTTTGAATTTTTTTTATAAGATTTCATTCATTTGAGAGAGAAAGTGACAGGGTGCTGGCATGAGTGAAGGGGGAGGGGCAGACTCCCTGTTGAGCAGGGAGCCTGCTATCAGGAGAGGTGGGCTCAATCGCAGGACCCAGAGGTCATGAGCAGAAAGCAGACACTTAACTGACTGAGCCACCCAGGTGCCCCAACTGTAATGAATTTAAACTGATCTCTAAATTCTTGACTAGAATAGCTATATCTTTATACTTAATAGAACATATACACATAAGAATTTCGTCCTTTTATTAGAAGTGCATAAAAGCAGTAATAAGACTACATCAGACAGATAATATAGGATATATTTTCTTAACTGTCCATAAACAAATAGATTTTGGTTCTTCCCAGTCAGTGCAAAATAAGTACCATTATTATGGTTTATATGTTTATTGAGTGGATATTAAGGCAATATTTTATGACACAAATTACTTCTCCTTTGTATGATACATCATATTGTCCAATGATACCTCTTTTTGACAACTGTATATCCTATGAGGAAAAAGTAGTATAGACTTACTTACATGGGAGCAATAATTTTGGTATTTCATCTTTCAGAGGAGTCATAATGAGTACACATATGCATTTTGAAATAACCACTGGTGGTATAGTTACAGAATGGAATAAATTATATTGACAGAGGCTAAACCTCACATAACCACATAGAACTAACCAGAGGTTGTATTCACTTGTCTTTCTGATTCAGATAGAGTTTTAAAGGCATTTCCATTAAGAATCATGAATAAATCTTTATTAAACCCTTTAATCCTCATATGAAACAGAAGAAAAATGAGCATATGTAATTGTATTTTTAAATTTTGGGTGTGTGTGAAATATAATACACATACAGAAAAATGCCCCCCCAAAGTACTGGTTAATGAATTATGACTAAGTGAGTAGCCAGATAAACTCTAGTCAAGAAATAAAACCTCTTTAGTGCCTAGAAGCCTCCATTATGCTTCTTATCATTTGTTTTTCTCTAAAGGGTAATCTTCATCCTGACTTTTATGAAAATAAGTTACTTGGTTTTCTTCAAAATTTTACCACTAAAGTATGTATCTACAAGCACTATAGTTTTGTCTGGTTTCAAATAATATATAAATGGAATCATAGAAAATGTTTTATCTGATTTTTTTCACATGGTATTCTTTGTTTCGAGTCAATACAACTCATTTTCATTACATTATTGCATTCTATGAATATGCTATGATGTCCTTATTTTAATACTGATGGACAGTTCTATTTTGGAACTATCATAAATAATACCGCTATGAACATTTTTCTAATATCTCTTAGTATACATATTTTTTTCTTCTAAGATATATTTGGAGGAGTAGAATTGGTCAGAAAGTATGCATTTTCCTTCAATTCTAAAGATACCCCTGCCTGCCTGAGATGACTAAAAGAGATATGCATACACTTTTACTCCATTCCCAAAAGGAGGTGTTTGATGGTAACTTCTTTTTTTTTCTTTTTCTTTTTTTAAGATTTTATTTATTTATTTGACAGACAGAGAGAGAGAGAGAGAGATAGAGAGAGAGATCACAAGAGCAGGGGGAACAGCAGGCAGGGAGAAAAGGAGAAGCAGGCTCCTTACTGATCAGGGAGCCAGATGCAGGGCTTGATCCTAGGACCCAGGGATCATGAGGATGGTAACTTCTAGAAACTACATCCAAAGTTGATATCATGGGAGACTTTTCTGAGTTCACAGCTTCCAAATGAAGTTGATTATTCATCCAGTGATTTCAAAATCCACTAACCACTCAATGATATCCAGCACAGCATTTTTAAAGGTGATTTGGATCCTGATTACTTACCTTGGGTGAGATTTGACCTTTGAGATGATGTTCTATGCTGAAGAGCCTGATTAGAGGAAAAGTGTCAGAAGGCAGATAGCATCTCAGACCTGAAGTAGATAAGAGGAATGTGGAAGAATATATACATCCATAGTTGTTAAGAAATACATTTAACCAAGTAAGTCAGTGTTTATAATTGAAATTTGATAATTTACTTTTCTGTTGTCACAGTGCACAAAGTGCAAATTAAAGGAAGGTGAGTAAAATTCATGAATAAAGATTTAGTTTCTGTAAAAAAAAAAAAAAAAAAGAAAAAAGTCTTCAGTAGAATGAACCCTTGTTGGGCCAGCCTTTTTACTGAGGACACTCGAATTTCAGTATGAATCTTTTCTTACTTTTCTGCTTCCTAAGTGCCATTTGGTTTCTGGTCAAATAGTCTTCCAGTCCACCTCCTGGATATGTGGTGGTTGGTTGGTGCGCTTGGATCAGTGTGGAGGATTATGCATGGCTGCCAAGATTCTGAGGAGGTTAGGGAAAGACTAATATACCGCCATTCAAAATGAGCTTTTTAGCTAATTTCTCTATTTGCAGCCCTGTTTCTAAAATCTGCCCTTAACTAGGGCAGTGATCTTGAGTCTGGAGCCTTTCCAGATCAGTTTCCTCTAGGGGGATATGGCAGGTCCCTCGGCTTCCCTTGCCCCATTGGCATTTATATTATTATTTCTCTTGTTCTTGTAAGCCCGTTATCACTTCTCCATATACTTTCTTCCTTTTAACAAGTAGAAATGACTTGTCTGCTTTTTTATCTTCTTTTCTATCCTTGGGTTTATAATAATTTACTGTCACTCGGGTGAGCCTGGGTAGACAGATGAAGTAAATTCATATAGGCATCCAACCATGTTTAATTAGAAATATGACTTGTTAATTGTGATAAATAGAATGTAACATCTATGGAGAGAGGATGTGTGGCCATCTTATTTACTGTTCCATACCCATGGTCTAACCCAGTGCCAGGCACATAATTAGTACTCAATAAATATGCATCGAATAAATCAATGACTGCTTCAGAAAGAAATACTTTGGTGATATTTAGATGTCTGTTTAACAGAGTCTGTGTGTTTCCTATCCAAAAGATAGACAAATGCATTTGTAAAGTGGAAATCATGTTAGACTCTTCTGCAGATCTGGCTGAATGGCATGGATAGATGGACAGTTGCTGTTTAAAATAACTTGGGTTCCATTAGTCTTACTCTTAGTTGAAATTACCAGATTTGGAAGGCTGTTTACATTTAATTCTTTCCTGGGAATACTACTTTATTTACTTATGGGGTATATGGATCACATTCCTGTACCAGTGGTAAATATTTTGAAGTAATTCTTTTTTCTTTATCCTGAGAAAGTAGAAAGTTAAAAGAGTATTTTTCTTGTTGTGATTTTTAAATGCATCATGATGAATTAAGTCATCCTCCCATACGTCCTGGCTTTCTATGATCTGGTCTGCTTTAATTCTTAGGAAATAGCAATTTTTTTATTTGAACATACCTGTCAGGTAACTCTCTATTCTTACAGTCTTGGGAAAACATACACAGGTTTATCCTCAAATACACTGACGAAAGATGTAGAAAACAGAAACAAGTTTGAATATTCCTCTAGTCCCTCTCAAAAGATTAGAATTTCTTAGCATCTTCAATCTGGCACTTTTATGAGAACATGGGCGTGATGAATGAGCACTTACTAGAAAAAAATAAGTTAGATTACTTTATTCTCTATTGTTTTTAAAGAACTTGAGGATTCTAATTTGATTTAGGCCTTTTGACTAATGTTCATATGACCCAGAATTACTTAGAAAATCTGCTTTTATAGATATGTGCTTATTGGTATATGTTTAATACATCAAAACATTTAGAAGAGCAGGCAAATATTCTTCAGAGAAATCATACTCTTCCCAAGTATTCCCTCTGGGGAAGGTTACCAGTTTGGGAGTTAAAAAAAATTCAAAAATATTATGCATGCTTTCAAGTGAAAATACCTCAGGAATAGAAAATTTATTGGCAAGTGTGTAATGAATGGGTAGAGTGTTATATAAACCTATGGTTTCTTACTGCCTGGAGAATCCCAAAGTTCCCTTTCTTTTACCACCTATGTAGCCTAATTTGATATTAAATTATTGTATAAAGGAAATAAAATGAAGCAGTACCAAAGCCATGATGTGTCTACTTCAGTTCTAAAATTTCTACTTAGCATCCAGATGTAGGTGACACACTCTATAGATAGCCCAGAAGCCTTTGCTGTGTTCATAGGACCAAAATTAGTATTGCTACCATCCTGTGACTATGGCCACTCTTAATGACTCTTGCAATGTTTATGGATGAAACCAATTCTCAATTATCACCCTGGTAATTGAGCCTGCATTTTTAGCATAAGTGAAAAACCATGGGGGGCCCAAAACTTCACAGTCACAGAGAAACTCAAAGCCTCCTCACTCTGTCCTTTCTTTATCATTTGACCTTTGTTTTATTTCAAAATCTGATTTGTTCTGATTTGATCACATTCCTCTGTGATTAGAAATCATGACACATATTAATTTACCATCATTTTACTATCATTCTTTTCCTATTCTGAGCTATTAGCCCCATTCCCCTTTTTCTGCTTTCCATGATAGACGCTTTGTTCACATGCCTCCTACCTACCTTTTCCTCTAGAGCATTCCTAATGGAGACATATAGGGAAGTATGTAGAGCTGATACTCTGAATGATAGATATTGGGGGCTAAATTTGTCTTTAAGTTGTGCTCTCTCTGTAGACTAAACCCTTCAAAGCAGGAGCTTTGTTTATCCTAATAAATGATGTATCCTCTTAGCTCAGGGCTACACATGGCGTGTAGTAGGCATTTGGTAAATATTTATTGTGTGATTGAATGTAACTGTGATTCCATTACTTTTGAACTTCCAAATGACAAGGGCTATCTCCTTAGTCCAGCTACTAAGGGGTGTGTCTGAGAATTGCAGCAGGATTTGACTAATGTTGCATCATGAAAGGAAATAATTTACTGTGTTCATGGTTGCCCTTAGCAGCAATAATCACAAAAGTGCTTGTAAATGCTTAATTGTCTATGGAGATATATGTGGTGGCATATATAAGAGAAGAAGAAGCACAAAATTTAGAGGGTTTAACAGACTCCTCTAATGTAGACTCAGACATGGTACACAGATTAAAGGCAGAATTTGGACCATTTGGATGGCAAAATTAAGAAAAAAAGATTTCTGTTTTTGTGCCTATTTTTCCTCAACAAGGTTATTTTATTAAAAAGTTTTCAGAGCAGTATATATGTATAGTTATTATGTGTAATAGTTGCAAAACAGTCAAGAAAATGATAGAAAACACACCAATGCACACAGAAACAAAACAACAAACATATTCTTGCTGCAGTTTCTATACATCTCTATACATAAACAATAACTGTTAGAAAATTAGTAATTAAAAGCCTATCGATAATAAAAGGTAGTAGCTTAAGGAAGTTTCTAGTCTTGCTGATTGAGGGGGAAAGAAATGTTTTGTAAGTTTTTACCATGCATTTGGGTAATTCAAGCATATAAATTCTAAACAACAATAATGTCTTTAATAATATGAGGAGACATCTTTTTTTTCAAGATATTGTAATTGACAATATATGTCCTGACATCATCCCGATTATTTGAATTTGCTAATAATTGTCCTCTACATAACAGTAGCACAAGTTCAACCTTAAGATGCATATGTTGTGCTAATGTTAAGATTAGCTGATTAATATTGATGGCAGCTAAGGCCAGTGGCTAATGTCTGACATCTGTTTGGGAAATCAGTGTTCCAATTCAGGAAGCTGACATTTCTGTCGGGGTTAGAATGAGGGGGTATTGTGTATGAATTATGATTAGGGTTTCGTGTATGGTTAAGGTTAGGAATAGGGACATGATCTATTTCATTTCTCTTCATCTCAGTGTATTTCTGGTGTCAAGTTGCTTGCTCTGCTCTGTGTTAACAGGGAGGTCTTCCCCTCTGTTCCCTGGTGGCACATTCACGGTGGTACATGATTTCACTTGCTCCTTCTATGTTAATGGAGTGATTGATCTCTTTTTCTTCTTCTGTGGAGTCCTTACCTTGTCCTTAAACAATCTTTTCATTTGGGACAGAGGCATTTTTGTTGATGTTCCTTTGTTCCATTTTTATTTCTTATTTTTTAAAGTCACATGTAGATTCTTGCACTGATTTAAGGCCAGGGGTTAATTTTTTGGTCATTCTTTAACAGATACCAATCTCAGTCATGATCATGAAACCATGTCAAAGGGCATTTTAGTTTTTGGATGGAAAGGTAAAAATACATTTATCCCCAAAACGTCTGGAGTACTTGTGAATCAAAAACTCTAAACCAAAAAGAAAATAAACAGTGTAAAATTCTTGAAAGTTTTCAGACATAGAGATTATTTCTTTTATTCTCTTTCTCTAGTGGGTTTAAATTGGCTTCAAGTTTTAAGTAGGGTATAGAAGGAAAAAAGTAGTTTGCTCAGAGCTTAACAGAGGGAGCAATGAAAGTTTTACAATGTACTTATTATAATAAAAGGGCAATAGTGAGGTGAAATAGCCACAGAGATTCAGAAGACGAATTAAATGGGAAAGCGTAGAACACTGGGACTTTTCAGTATATTGAACAAACATTCAATTAAATCCACTTTATTTCCATTTTGCTTCAACTGAAAAATCAAGTAGAAAATCATCAAAACCTTGAAAGTTCAGGAAAATTTCTCAGCTTTTAAGGGCCCAATATACATTGCTTGTGTGATGTTTGCAATGAAATCCCCAAAGCTGTGAGCCAATGCGATCAAGACATTCTGTGCAGTAAGGCGGAAAAATGAAATTTAACCACACTCATGGAAAAAGTTTTTTCAAAAACTACTTAAAAAAAAAAACACACAAGATGGTTTTATATTAAAGTTCCATTTAACACAACAGAACAGTTCTGTAGTGCTCATCTCCTGTCTGTGGGGGATAGGAAAGCAAAATGAAATCAAAAGAAACTTGAAATTAACTGTGAGCATTCCATCCCAGTTGGTGTGAGGAAAAATAGTAGTTTTTTGTTAGGGTCTTTCCAGATTACTGTTAACTTTGAGACAAGGATCTTTTGTTGCCTGTTCAATAAAATATATCTGAATTTCACCCTGGGCAAAGAGGGCTACTTAAAACTTCTTGTACCTAAGATTCCACATTTTTAAAAATGTACCGAAGATTCCATATTTTAAAATTTTTTAAAAATTCCAGTTTTTGTAGCCAAAGATTCCACATTTTAAAATAGTAATAAGGATATTGTGATCATTAATGAAGTGATACATGTAACATGTATAGACACACCTGATGGTAAGTGCACTATAAATACTGTTAAGTATTCACCTTCTCTAATACAATGCCCATTTAGCTTATATATTCAATAAATTCATGAATGAAGAAAATGTCTACATCATTTTTGGAAGAATAAGATTCAAGGAAATTATTTAGTGTATTCTCTTACCTAATATGGTAGTCCTCTAATTTGCTCCAATGGATGAATATTGTCCGGCAAAATAGTTTCCTTAAATTAAGATGAAATCTGAATATACTCAGCTTTTCCTCATTGGCGCTAGCTTTAATCTCTGGAGCTTCGTTCATAGTCAGTCTACCTTCCACCATTAATAACATGATGCCTTGGATTACAGGAATTACCACTGTTTTATATAGACTTCTATCTGGGTAAAACATTTATTTATTCTCAATTGACTTGGTATTCTTGATAAAATTTTTCAGTCATTATGATTTGTAAATATCTCCTTTTATGTACCATGTCCAGAACATCATAGAGACTCCAGAAAGACCTGACTAGTCCTATTAATGACTTACTTTATTATCACTTCAGCTAACAAGAATTTATCATTTGCTCTGTGGTAGGCACTCTAGGAAGGCTGTAGATGATTTAGTTCTTTTTTCCCAGAACACTCATAAGGCAGATGTCATTACTGTAATTTCTTCTATTTAGAAATAGAGGTATAGCCTTTTTATATCGCTAGCCTAGGGACTTGGATCTAGTTTCCAGGAGAGCTGGATCTGAAACCTTTGTTTTTTTTCTGACAGGAAAAATTGAGCTTTCACCTTTGCATTTTTCTGCTATAATCTCTGCCTTTTTCTGGACACCGTGATATAAACCTTGGTATTATTGGAAGACATGGCTAAAACTTTAAAAGCTTATCCAACATTAAAAAACAACAACAACAAAAAAAAAACTTCCTAAGAAGTAGAATTTGGATGGTTGATTAGGCTTCTCTATACCAAATAGGATTTCAATCCAGAGGGGGGCTTTAAACATATCATTTCATTTAACTCTTAATTATGAAGATGGTATTATTGCTATTTAAATTAATACATATCATGTACCTCCCTGGTCATGCCCATGAATTGCTAATGCAAGGGTATTGAATTTGCATATGTCAAGGGTCTTCACTAATTTGTGAATACTGTTTAAGATTGCATTAGCATTTTTGATAGTTATGGCATAGTGTTATCTCATATTAAGTTGTGCTGACTAAAAGTTACACCTTTTTCAGATGAACTATTCAGCGGGCATTCTCCGATCTTGTACCCCAGTGACTCAGGACCCAATGGCTAGGTTCCTGAGAGAACAATTTATCAGATGATTGCTTTAATGTGAATCTTCCCCTAGTAGAGATTCATATTCAGTCTATACCAATTCACTTCTAGAACCTTAAAGTTACTTTCTTGGCTCTGGTATCAAGGAAAAGTAGGACCAAATAACAGCACAATACAAGTATGAAAGCAAGGAAAAGGAAAGGAAGGAAGTTCCGTGGTTTGGTATTTTGACTGATAGTTGGAGGGTTCATGTCAATAAAAATCATTATTTGGAGAGCATTAGTAATTAATCAATGTGTTCATCATGCAATATTTTATTTTGATATTCCTAATCTTTTGATAATAAGGAACAGATATACTTTTTTTCTGAAAGAAAGTAACAATATAAGGCAGTTTGGACATGAAGTTTGATTAAATATAGCTAAAATACAAGTCATGAGAATGGGAACTTAAATATCTGCTCTAGTCACTGGGATATGATTATTCCAGATCTTTGAATTAATTTGATAATATAACCATCAAATCACATGCTTTAAATTTTATAAAATGAAATAAATGATGAGAATTATTTCAGCCCAATGGATATTTTTTAAACAGAGAGCAAAGCAAAATATAGCATAAAAGAACCAATAAATAAAAGAAGATAATCAATATGCTCAAACAGGAAAGTATGCTTAGCACACAAAAGTGAGCAGTTTCTAAGGTTGCTGGTGCAAGGGAATGATCTCTTTCAAGAAAATGAATTAATTGTAACTAAATTTCTAAATAATCCTTTAATATTTGATTTTTTGATGCATGAAATTAATTTTACTGTGGATTTTTAATATAACAATATATTTCAGACATGGAGGACTTTCCTAACTTAGTATTTGAAACCTTGTGTAAAGAAAAATGTCTTCCTGTTTCTATGTTTTCTTGTATTAGCCATAACTCTTGACACGCTTTTGAGGAAGCTTTTAGTTTGCTTTGCCAAGTCTCAGTAAATATAATTTAGTTGAATTTGATAAAACTAGATGCATACGGTGAGGTAGGTAATTTAACTGTCAAGGAAACTGTAAGTATTTAGGCTACATAACACTTTTTGTTTTTCTTCTAGGAAAATATCATTTAAAAAGCATTCATTTTCTTCAAAATAATTCTTCACCTTATCCCCTCTAAAGAATTTCAATACTATCAGTAAAAAATATCTTGAAATACTGGTCATAAAGTAGTTTTAAAACATTCCAGTGAAGTGCTTTAGAGCTTCACCCCGTAGCATTGGGAGTTTTCATTCCTGTTCAAGCATGAGAGCGGAAAACAGGACTGGCTGGAGCAGTTGCCTGCTTCAAAAGATTCAAGTCGAGTGGAAATCAGAAAAAAGAACAGGCAGCACAGATGGTTAAAAGTAAGTTAGTGTTTCTGAAATTAGCTTAAATTGTTAATAGCTATTTATATTTTAATAACATCCTTTAATGATTCATATTTTGAAATTATTTCTATGAATATAGGTGCCAAATTAAGAAAGTATTTGCATATTTATAGGAATATTAATTTCCAGAACTGGATTCTTAAGATTGATATGAATCACCCCAAATGCCAAAATCTAGAAAAACAAAAACTCCCAGTTTTCATGATCTTTGTTTTCTGATTTTGTAAAAAAAAAAAACAAAACACAACAAAAAAAACTAAACCTTTAAATTTTCACTAAACCCTATAGAGCCTGGCTGTATTTCTAGAAGAATGTTCTAATCATTCATTTTCATTTATGTGGTGTATTATGTTACCTGAAAAGCTATTAAGGTAGCAGAATACAATGACAGAAAAACAATCCCAGGAACAGAATTCTATTGCATCAGGATTCATTATACATTTTTCTTTCTTTGTCAACTCAAAATGGACAGTTTTTAGAGATCTGACCTATCCTTCCTGCTTTGTTTAAGTATTTTTAAATTCTAGTCATTGTGTAGTGAGAATTTGCAGGTGTTCCTCAGAGAACTTTTTCCCCTCTAGCTGGATGTGGAAAGGACAATGCAATTAATAACAGATGGCACGGGATGACCACGTCCTTGAGAGAACGCCTTATTGGCACCTCCTGCTAATTGTATCACATATAACACAACTAAAAGCATAATAAATCTGAACTGGGGGACATTTTATGCAAGAGCTCTTCTCCTTTTCCAGACGGTAAATTGCTCAGCTCTTGAAATATCTATAACCTTGTGACACCTAACTTGCATTAGCTTAATTGCCTTTTTTCCCCTCTCCCTCCCCCGCTACCCTCTCTTTTTCTCTCTCTCTCTCTCTCTCTCTCTCTTTCTCACTCTCGCTTGCTCTTATTTTTTCCCCTCTTGGGTATCAGGGAACAACTGGGCTTTTGTTTTTCTACCTAGTTTAGTGCTGTGTCTAAAACAGCTGTATCTTCTGGCTGGTATAGAATTTGGTTCTGAGTTTGATCTCCTAGACTTAATGAGAAATTATTCTTTTAGAGGGCATTAGAACACTTTTCTTAACATTAATGTTGGGAAAGAAAATGTATGTCTCACTGCTGATTTAATAAACCCGGGGAAGAGAAATTAATTGGAAAAACATGTAAGCTTCACATAGATATGTGCAAGGCTTTCTTTTTTGTACAATGACAGCAACTCACAATATCCTGTAGCAGTAAAAGGAATTGAGTTTTCACTCACTCCGTAACTCCATTTTGTTGTTATTAACAGTTTGTAAAGTATAAATTTTATGGTATGTCAGGATGTAACCTCCTAGCAAGCATTTTTTTTTCCTCTGCCTCTAAGAAAATGCTTTAGTGAGTATCCTGAATTTCATGTTTAGTTACTACACATCTATTTTTGGTTTTGGAGGTATGCCTATAAACACTCAAAAGGCAATGAGAGGTACAAGTACATCAGAATTGGGGAATGTATGTTGAAATTGTGTCTTGGTTGGCTGTTTGGTGTGTGTATGTGTGTAGGTTGTATGTGTGTGTAGGGGTGTGTGTGTGTAGGGATGTGTGTGTGTGTGTAGGTATGTGTTCTTTCTTTCACTATGTAAATGTCTATTCCTCTGCAGTGATGCAGCTTCACTGGTGAGAGTAACCTTGACAGTTGGATAAACCAACCTTAAAATAATAAGAGAAATAATAGCTCATACAAGAGATGATGTAAGGGAAAGCAACCATATTCTGAGATCTTTCTGATACTAGTACTGTCCTTGGATCCACTATAGAGTACTTATACTTTGAAGCAACAACTTTTAGGTCAGTTCCGGACCTAGGACACACTTGAGATTGGATGCGAAGGAAAATGGAAGATAGTCATGATTCTGATCAATTTCATTTGTTCTCGGGTGAGATGTGAGACATACTGATAAGTTATCTGGTAGACCTATAATCTCCAATAGCAGGTTTGCAATGGAATAAATAAATTGACAGTTTTATTAATAACTTAGAGGTGGATTTAAATCATAGTTTGCATGTAGCTAATGAATGACGTTGGGTAAGTCTCAACACTTCTCTGATCAGCATGGTCTTTCCTTATAAAGTGAGAGTAATATTCAAAGAGAACTTTTTTGAGGAATAGGGGTTCTGCAGACCCCTTTTATAGATTGTGTGGTGGTGGTTGGGGGGAGAATGTAGACCAGGAAGCCCCTATTCTCAGAGCAATTTTGGTATTATTGTTTGTTGTGTTTGTTTCATATAAGATTTCCTTTACGAAGTTATTGTTCATAAATGCACATGACTAAAATATTTCAAAACAGTTAAAACTACATACTTGCTAAGGTTTTCTATTCGGTGAGAAATTCTAACGTATATGTATTAGCATGCATCCTCTTTAATATGAACTAATTCAAATGTACTGAATGACCGAAACGTGACATTTAGAAACAATTACTCTACTCTTTCTTGTTCTGTGGTTCCTTTGAATAATAGACCATACAGGGATGAAAATAAATAAACTCCTTTGCATCAAAGGTGTGTGTATGTGTGCATGCATACATGTGCTTGTTTAAGGTGTATGTCACTTTGTGTCTCTGTATTTTGAAGAAGCACTCATTTCTGTAGCAGGAAAAATCTCTAAAACCCATGTGAATAATGGGTCTTATGTTTTCCTTTGAGTTCATGTTTGTTATCTTCATCTCTGGGTATTAATAAGTCCATAGTCCTCAGGTCAGTGCAGATGGATAGTTGCTCAGTGGAACCATAAAGATAGTTTTCTCACACTTAGAAAAAAAGAATAAAATCATAGTATTAATTATAGTGACATTTGGCCTTTGTCTCATCTGTGTCCCTGTTCATATCAGACATTTCCTAGGAGCAAATCCTTATTTCTGGGTCAGTAGTCAAATAAAGATGTTTCCTATCTACAGTGGAAACAGAGGCTAATGTGATAGGAAAGATACTCATTACCATATATCTCCGCACAATAACTCATCCCATTCCTGACTTTCTCACTTTTGGTTGCTGTGGACTGGAACAATTACACAGTGAAAGCATTTGAAAAATATAAATTCTGGAATGAATACAATAGTCTGCTTGTGGGTGAGAGAGAACCTTGGCTTTCTTTTCTAAGCCTGATCACTTAACAAGTCTCTTAAGGTATACTTGATGCTCAGTAAACAAATCTTTGATAAATGTAAATAAATGAACAAATAATAATACTATGTTATTTGGGCCAATGCATAAGATAAAGTGAATGCTACATAGAGATGAGTTTCTGTTAACTGTTTATAGCATAATACACTGGACAAGGGTGGCTATGCTGTTTGTTTATTATCATATGTGATTGCAAGAACTAAACATAAAAAAGATGACTTAAAAAGAGGGATGTTTCCTATATACAAATATACTGTGGCTAGGGTGGAGACAGTGTCAAAGAAAAAAGTCAGAAATCGAATGTGCCTTTCTTTGGTTATAATAATCTTTCTCCTCTGCAACTCATTATGGGTTTTGCCACTCATTTTAAAACTAAATTTATCTCTGGTCCACACAACCAGGTGATATCTCACCTATATTATTGTAAATTATTTACATCACAAATTCTGGGTCATGAAGCAGAGGTGATGGAATATTTTTACATAAAAATGTTGGGATCATGCTTTATTTTAAGCTTCTTACACTGATCATTTTATTTGCAGTGTAAGTATGTCCTACATTAGCTTCTGGATTTAGGTATTCGTGCAGTGAATGGGATCAGTTAGATAGGAAGCATTCTATGCCTCCTGATTAATGTTATACCTCAGGTATTTGGGTAATCACGTATATATTTGGATATAATCAAGATGAAGTGTTAACTTTTCTATTATTGTATGACTTTGGATAAGTAATTTGAAATTGCTCAGATCCTTGTTTTCTTCAAATTAACAGTGTTAATACCAGGTATAGATTTATTATTCAGAGTTGGAGGGCATCATAATATTTGGTACTGGGATTGATAAGCATTAACTATTAAAAAGTAGGTAGTGGAAAAATACTGGCTTTGCAATATATCTGACCTAGGTTAAATTTTTGACTTTTCCAGTTACTATATGATATTGAAACAGTTTTTCATACTCCAGGTTGCTTACCTATAAAATAGCATTAATAACCTCACAATGGATTGTATAGAGGATAAGAGATAATAAAAACAGAATGCCTACTATAGTATTTCTTCACCTATTCATTCAAGATGCATTCCTTTTATTACCATTGCATTTCTTGATATTACCATAAGTTAAAATATTGGTTTGGCTTAGTGGTTTTTCAACCAGAGGAGGTTTGGGAGGTGTTTTCTTTTTGTTTTTGCCGTACCATTGCCTTAGAGATGTTTGTTAGTACCTGGAGACATTTTTGGTTGTTGCAAGAATTTTGGTTGAGTGAGGGGACTACTGAAACATGATATGTAGAGTCTAGAGATGCTGCTAAATACTGTACAATGCATAGGGCAGTCTCCCCTAGCTAAGAAGTATTTGGCCCAGAGTTTGAATTGAGAAACCCTGATTTCAGTTATTTTGAGTCAAGCTGCTGTCTTGAAAAACAAGTTGTAATTTAAATTAACTGCTTCAGATTCCACAAAATTAACCCAGGAAGTAACTAGACCAAAGGACCTCCTTTCTGTTAAGTTAACCTTGGTTAGGCTGAAGGAAATGTCTTCTTCCCTTACCACCACGTAGTAGGTATATCTCACAATCTCACAATTTCCAGTTATTTAAGACATATAGCGTCTGAATTATAAATGTCTCCTGGTCACATTGACCAAGTAGTTAAGAACTGAAGCTCCCATTGACCTGAATTAGTTCTTCTGTGGTCTGTGTTTTGCACCACCTTTCGACTTAGCTATTTCCAGGAAATGAGAGGGATTATGGAGAATCAATGCTGCAGTGGATGGCTAAAAGCATAATTACTTTAGCACAACTTTCTTTACTAACATGAGTTTTAAGTGTGTATTATTGTTTAAACTCACGTATTTTATTCATATTAATTCAATTTGGAATGTAGTCATTGGTATTGTAAATGAATGATTTAAGTTGGAGCACAGATGAGACGAAGACCTAATGCCATCATAATTTACAGTAGGTTTTTTTTTCCTTTTAAGGCTAATAAAAAACTATCTTCATGTTGTCATTGAATATTCATATACTTTAGAAATACTCTGAAGATTATAGACTTAAGAGAACAGAGATAACATGTATGAAAAAATCAAAGAAAGGCAGAAGAATCTGTGACAATCATTCCTTTCATTTATCTTTATTAAAAAATCAACACTGTTTAAAATAGTTGTATATCCACATGGCCTTTTAATCCTCATAAGAAAAAAATACTATTCTGCAATTGAAATGTGTCTGCGATTGGTGTAGTGGATGTAGCAATAAGGAGAGCTAAAGTTCTGGTTCTCTGCAAGTTTATACTCTATCTATTCCTTCATTCTGAAGTCTCAGGTCTCAGGTGGACTCAGGCAGACATTTCTTGATTTGTCTTTTTTATTTTTTTGTAAGTAGACGGCAGTATTTATAGAAACAAAGAGTGGCACAAACTTCTTCAAACCAGAATTTTTTCCCCCCTAAGCCTTCAGTGCCTTTACTCTGTACAATCTCCCTTCTTTTTTTCCTCTCTCATTTCATTATATTTTGGACTCTTGTCTGTCATGCGGAGTATAAATAACAAGCCTAACAAAAGACACAATAGTTGCATCAAATAGGAAAACCAGCTGAAGGAGTCAGAGGGATAAGCAATGTTATATTGACAAGCTGCACTAGAGGGCAAAAGAGGGAAGAATTCTAGTTGTAGTTGCATTACTACAGAAAATACAGAAGGTTAGCTTGTACATTCACCCTGGGGAGGTTAGCCAATGCAATTTGTTTAAAAGTCTCATCAGATATCTAAAACTTACTTGGGAATAAAAATGATTTTATAAAGTAGGAAAAAAATTTTTTTTCCTATCTACTCCAGAAAAGAATCCATTGGTTTGTATGAAGAAACCTTAAAAACAAAAACAAAACAAAACAAATAAAAAAAACACTGGGGAGGAAAAAAAACAAAATTCCTCTTTTCTGGAACAAATGAATAAGGAAGATCTTGTGAAGCTTCAATAGGGAAAAGAATCTTGCAAAAATCTTTAAGTTAGAGAATTCCTTGACCTTTTCTTTATTCAATCTAATGGTCATTTGAGTGTGTCTCCTTTCTCCTGATGAGATTTTGTTGGAAAATCAATGTGGTGACTATGTCTTTGAACAAAGTACTGTCATGTGCTGGGAACCATATCTTCTATGATAACAAATATGAATTCAAATAGATAGCAAGGAGATATCCTAGTGGAAATTGTGACCCTTGATTATTTATCTGTTATCCAACTTTACCGAGCCATAAAGGAAGAGAAGATGAACCATCATCTGCTAGATCTGCTTGCTTGAAACCACATTTCTACCTCATGTGGCTAGAAATGAACAAAAAAGACCTCTTCCTTAAAATGGCAGCACTGAAAACCAATCTCTGCTCTTCCCAGTGTCTCCATGTCACAAGCGCTGACTGTAAAGTACCCTTGTGTTTGTGACCTGGGTTGGGAACCGAGTTTTGAACAATCTCTAGTGGGTTAAATAAATTGGAAAGTGTTATAAATTCTAAAATCCAAACATATTGGAGACCTTGAATTGACTTGTAGAAGTAAAATCTATTGCAATTACAAATGATTAATTTCAATGAAAAAAATGTTTATAAATAAAGAATATTATATTGGAATTTAGGGTCTATCAAGAGTTTATCAAAGGAGTCTCATCAAAGAATTTGGAATGCCTCAGGAATAATCCTTTAGGAATAACATCATTATCATTCCTTAGGAATGTTCCAAAGGAAATGAACTTTTATGATAGCATGTGAAAAGAGAAAGAATAAAGGGGATTCTTAGACAACTGAAAATTCTAGAATTGAAAATTTAGAGAATAAACATTAGCTTTCTAAAATCTATACTACATATATTGGTGTATTTGTGTATAGAGAAAAACTAATTTAGACAACTATTTAATATTCTTTAATTTTCTGAACATTCTGTCTTCCATTTGGTATATAGGAGTAAACTATAATCCTATGGCATACATTAGGGGAAAAAAAAGTAAAAAAATTAAGAGATTTCTAATTATAGTATTTAACATGAAAAGAACCATGGAAACATATTGAACACTTTTCTAAACATTGCTAACCTAGCCTGGTGATTCTACTGACTTCTTAAAATGAACAAAATACCATAACAGGGGAGAGGTGTTGCCTAAGGAAGTGGAAATCCAAATTGTCTCTGTCATTTGAAAGGAGTCTTCTTTTTCTTGTGTAAATGTTATCCTTTGGGGTATTTAATGAGAATTTGAGGAAACCCTGAGGGGACTTGGTGCTTTAAGCCCCATTGACTTAAAATGAAAATTAGATTGTGGGCCTCTTTTCTGCTCCTTTTGGCACCTGAACTCCTTCCATTCTTCCAGAATAAGCAAGATAAAGAGGCTGAGAACATGCAGCTTTGTATCAAGGTCTTGGCAAAGAGAATGTACAAACATTGGGATACTTAGAGAATTTGTGTTTCCCTGAGAATGGGCTCACGTGGCTAATAGCATATGAGCTAGAACCTGTGATGCTGTTCAAGCTAAAGAAGTATCAGTTGATTTGGGAAGTTGGTTGATCTAAATATTGAGTAGATTAGATATTTTGTATTAAATTGGGCAACTTTTCTCAGTTTAAAATATTGTGCTTCCAAACAAACATTACATATACACTTTTTTTTACATCATTTTTTTTTCTCATTGTTTCAAAACAAGTTCTATTGAGGTAACTCTTAGTGACTTCAATCAAATACCTTCTATCTGGCATTGAGTAAAGAAAAATATAATTTTAAACACTTCTTAATGTAGAATATCAAGTTGAAAAAAACACAACTCTGTCTTAAGAAAAGTTGTCTAATCAACTAACCAAGGTATTGATTTTTCCATAAAGAAAATTGAGTCTTCTTTTTCTTCCTCTCATGTGGGGTATTTATATTTGCTTTATCAACAGAAGATTTCTCACAAATTCAAGTGCTCAGAAGAAGCATGTGGGGGTGAGTTTTCAGGAAGGAGACATTTCTCTTGATGTTTATATGATCTTAGGATTTCTAGGTAAATGGTTGCTGGTGTAAACTGGTTACTACCCAGGCAGTACAAATGCAACTTTCATACTAAAATGGCATTTTTACATTAAAAAATGAAGGAATAAAGTAAAATAATTAAAAGTTACTTATATAAGACCACCACATTATTTGCCGTATTACACAAATGACATATATTTAAGAGGTTGTTACTACCCTCGAAGAAGGGATATAAAAGTGGAAATACATGGGGTGCCTGGGTGGCTCAGTGGGTTAAAGCCTCTGTCTTCGGCTCAGGTCATGATCCCAGGGTCCTGGGATGGAGCCCTGCATCGGGCTCTCTGCTCAGCAGGGAGCCTGATTCTACCTCTCTCTCTCTCTGCCTACTTGTGATCTCTGCCTGTCAAATAAATAATAAATAAAAATCTAAAAAAAAAAAAAGTGGAAATACATGAAGGATAAAACAAAAAAGGTTTGACAAACTATATATTTATAACATGCAATGACTGTATGCAGCCCTGTTTATCCATAGGACTTGTGCCAGCTATGCTTGCACATGGCACTGAGATGTAACTAGACTATTGGCCAGTGGGCTCACTGGGGAGTACTAGATACTGTCTTACTCTTATTCAGTCTGTAAAATCACTGATTTTAGCTTGATTCCCTCAGACCTGAAGACAGAGTTAGATTCCACATACACAAGGAATATCAAACCAGGAGTCAATCATATTTCTAACCAAAAAGGTCAAGTATTGAACTTCACCAGCTGGGTAGAAACAAGCCACTTGTCAACTTTGTCTTAGGGACAGGGTGTCAGATTGTTATCTCTGTGACAGCAGTGTCTTGGGTTTGGGGTACTGGAATAGCAGAACAGAAATACCATATTTAGTATTTTAGGACTAAATACTAACATTTTTAAGTAGTCAAGTGGGTTTGGGGAATATGTGAAAAATCAGTATGATGTATAAAGAGTATTCACTGAAGTATTGTGAAGTATATTTCATATATTATTATTATTTTTTTGGGTATGGTAATTAAGTGGCTCTCATTTACCAGGCAGTGTGATGAGAACATTATACATCATCTCATTTAATATTTCACACACACACAAACATGAAGGACATCTCATCATCTACAATTTATAACTGAGAAAATAGATGCTAAGAAAGGCTTATGAATTTGGTTCAACTCTCATAGTTCATGTGTGGGATAGCCAGAAATTAGACCAGTTCTCTCTCGAGCTAAGATCTATGTTTTTGCCAGAAAACTAATACAAACTTCATTGTTGGGTATTTTCTAAGACAGCTGTTCTGTTGTTTTGCCCTTAATTGTTCAATATGCTTGGATATTTAATTTTTTACTAATGTTAATAGGTTAAATGTTGATTGGGTGGAACTAGATTTTTTTTTTTTTACTTTGATCAGCAAAAACAACAGACTTCAGTTGATTCTCTTTGATATTATTGGTTTTAAGGATGAAGAAAATTTTTTCTCTTGCAAAATCAGACAATTAGAGTGTTTCCCTTGGAATAAATATTATGGCACAAATGTAATAGTTTCAAAGATAATTAGTTTTTTCTCCTTCAAGATTGGACTTGCAGGATTAATATTATATTCAAGACATAAATATAATCATATAGCTTGTAAACAGTCTAATAAAGAAGTGTGTTTTATTGCTTTTATGAAAAAAATGGCTTTTAAAAAATGTCCAATGCTAAGCAAGCAATTAACTTGATTCTGGGTAGTGTGAAATTTAGAAAGTATTTTAATATATGTGTTTTTTAGAATTTTTACCATTCTATTCCTCTGCTCTTTCCCTTAATTAATTGATTTATTTAATGGCAAGATAGAAATATCAGAAGATTCAGAGAAAGAGCATTTTTTGAATATTTCTTAGGTACCAATAACTGTGCCGGGGTGCTTTTCATTCTTTGTCTTATTTAAGGTTAGGTAAATTTAGTATTATTCTCTCCTTAGTATTGTGGAAAGCTGAACTCAAAGAGGTCCACTGATGGGACCAATAGATACTTAAGCCTATATCTCTCTGGCCATAGAGGCTTGGCATTTCCCCACTATTTTAGAGTTTTCATGGAGTTGCAAATGTATCACCAACTTCATCGATTTTCCTCTTAATGCTTATAGAATAGATGTTGGAATAGCATGAGGGGAAACCTGGGGAAATAGTGTTTACATTTTAGGCTGTCTCAATACTTGAAATCAGTTGCTAACATGCTATCCATAGTTGAACACTTGTACAGTGAATTCAGTTTTTTTTTTCCTAAATTCAGTTTTTTATCAGTTAGGTAAAATATTTTTTAAAATTTTTATTCTTGTTTATCTTCAATAGACAGTGTTTCTTAATTATTTAAGCTTTACATTTATGATTTAGTTTTTTAAGTGAGATCTATAAAATTATATATATATATTTTTCAGTATACTTACTTTTTAAGGGACTATTTCTGTAAATATGAATGCCATTGTTCTGTAACTCCACCCCCCTCAACCCCTATATTTTAGAAGTATTAAATTAAACTTTCTGTTGGAGCCTCTAACTGCTTCTAAGGAAGATGACTTAGAACTTTAAAAAATAAAAGCCCTATGTAAACCTTATGAGGCTTAATCTCTGTCTAATGTTAGAGAAGCCAGTTTAGGCATGATGTATTATAATGAAGAGATAAAGGCAAAAATTAAAAACAGTATGTCAGGCCACCATATGTAATTAGTATGTTGAAGTTTGTATTTTTCAGAACTTTCAAAATGTGTTTCATTGAATATTACTCTTGTCCATTGCCCTGCCATCCCCAAATGATATAGGTACATACACACACACAAGAGCTTTTTGCCTAAAAATCACCTAAACATGCATATTTAGCCCATTAAATGCCACGGCAAACCTAGCAGAGGACCCCCCCCCGCCTTTTAAGCCAAAGTTCTCTCTACACTTATTTGGTCAGAAAACTTGCCTTTTCTGTCATACCCATTAGTAACTTGTGGAACCAGAACTCAGGATTCACTGCAAGAAAACACTTTTCTTTTTTTTTTTTCTTTTCTTTTTTTTTTTTTTAAAGATTTTATTTATTTATTTGACAGATCACAAGTAGGCAGAGAGGCAGGCGGAGAGAGAGGAGGAAGCAGGCTCCCTACCTAGCAGGGAGCCCGATGCGGAACTCGATCCCAGAACCCCGAGATCATGACCTGAGGCGAAGGCAGAGGCTTAACCCACTGAGCCACCCAGGCACCCAAGAAAACACTTTTCTTAAGGACATCTCTAGAGCCCCAGAGCCGATTTGAAAGGATGATGAGAAAAAAAGATAAGAGGAATTTGAAATCATCAAGGGAAGAGATAATGAGGGGGTGAAGTAAGGCCACAGAATAGGATAGACTCAACAACTAAACAGATTAGGATGTAGAATAGACCTGCTTTAGTGATTATTAGAATAAGAGGAAAGAGTAGAACATTCTAGGTCTGGCTCAAGTGATAGGTTACAGGGTAGTATTATTGGACAGCAGGAAGTCAGGAGGAGGAATTATTAGATAAAGGTAAGGAATTCACTTTTGGACAGTTGGCTGGGAAATACTTGGAGTTCATCCAAGTTGATTTTTCCAGTAGAAGCCAGGAATAAGTTTGGAGCCTACCGAAAAAAAAAAAGTTGCAGGAAAGATAGAGATGTTCGAGTCACCATGTTGCATACAGCTCCTGGGAGATGGATGAGACTGTGGATGACTTCATCTTTAACTGGTAGGCATCCAATTACTTCATTAAATGCAGCAGTGGAACAAGATGCTGAAAAGGCAAACTATCTTGCTACTATAAATCCTGTTTTTGGAAAAGATAATAAAAAATTACCTATATATTAAATATTTTAGATAGTGCAGGTAGCAAGGGATCCATGATTCTGAACCTGCATTGCCCCACAGAGAAACAGGCAGAATTAAAGTTAGTGTTTGAAGATGTTTAAACTTCTCTATGGACTCTTGCCAACGAATACTGCATTAAGCTTATAAATACATTAATCAAGAAAAGAGGTGTTGAATAATGATTCATCCAGAACTTAAAAATCCTGTGATCTATTTGAAGCAGGCTGACTACATTATAGGAAATAGTAAATGCATTTCCTGTTAAGGATTTGCTTGTTTCATTTACAGTAATTCCCTGTTCCTGCTCAACTATTTACTTTTTTTCTGAAACTTCTGTATTTATATTCAATTCAATAATCAGTGACACCTAGTGATAAATGGTGGGTTTGAGAAGGTTTGTGTGCTTTCAGGTTAGATGAATCTTGAGTTGATATCACTTCCCATTTCAAGAGGATAATAATAAAAGTACTGACTATTGTATGCTAAGTGCCCACCTAGTACACACTTCAGTAGGAGATTTGTGCCTATTATCTAATCTTCAAATCAACTTTGTAACCGAGTTTTATTATCCTCCTTTAAAGACCTAGAAACTGGAGCTTTGAACATAATCAAAAGTACAAAATCAGTAAGAAGCAGAACTTAATTTTAATTACTGGGTCGAATGATTCTATAGTCTGTCTGTAGGCTTTCCATTGCTTTGTGCTTCCTATACATGGAAGATAAAAAAAGAGAGGTGGGAATGATGCCTTTCTACATCAGTTAATTAATACCATTAAGTGACACTTATATGCTAATCTTCATGCTGTATTTCCCTAATATTTTTGTAAAGACAGTTAACAGAAACTAATACACGTGAGCAAGATTCTTAGTTTTTGAACTTTGCTTTTTTCTAGAGCAGTGGTGGGCAAATATTTTAAATACTGTAGAAGGTAAGGATTGAATTGATAAATATAAATAAGGAATGGCAGATAATTGTCCCAAGTGAGGAACTGATTTGATCTCTATTAAAAAAAAAAAATACTGTTGGTACTGCCTTTTCCAGAAATATCCTTGTGTAAGTTTTTTTTTTTTTAAAGGACATTAGAAACTATTTCACTTTCCACAAAAACTGCTTTGCTTTGCCTTTTGGAAACAGAGGAAGGAAGGTATCAGTCAGCAGACCATTTATTCACAATCTACTAAGCAAATTAACTCACCATTGATTAGTTTCTCATACAGCATGATGAGTTCGTGGACTAAACAGGATTCTGACATCAGAGAAATGCACAACTCTTCTTGGGCTCATGAAAGTTCCTGATTATAGTTTGTTTAATTTACTGTACCCATTGAAATTCATTATGCTTTCCATATCAGGTATATATGGAATTAAACTTCTAAAATTTATATTCAAAATGATTGAGTATTCTCTTATAGCCTTGATATTAATAAAATGTTACCTCAAAATTTACTGTTGTATCTTAGTCCCTAACAATGATCTATTTTTCTTCATGTACATGTCTAAAATGAATTCTCACAGATAAGACAAGTAGAATTGAAAACAAATATAGCCAAAAGATGTGTGAAAATATTTATATAGAGTGGTCTTAAATGGTACCAACATGCATTAAGAAATGTGTTATGTAAAGGCAAATTTCCTTATCTCTAGATGAAATATCTACAGTCATGCTAAATGCTTTTTGATAAGTTTTGACATTTTAAAATGAAAGCTATTTTAACAAAACCATATTCAAGAAAATGCTTAAATATTTTAAATGCTGCCTAATACGGTGAATATATTTTTTGTTTCTCTTAAGGATAGGGATTTTGTCAAATGACATTTTTTGGTTTATTATGAAAAAATTAGTATGAGAATAATAATTAAATGTTTGCATAATGGATATAGAGAAAAAGAATAATGGAACCAATAACATGCAAATATTTCCTTTACTCAAATAAAACTGTCATCTCTAATATTTCCACTATCTCATCATATTTGTTTCCATTCACTGTATTAGATCATAACCAAAGAGATCACTCTTTGTAATCTTCTTTATGAACAAATCAGAAATACAAGTATTCACTCTGTAGAGTGAATCATTTTTAGGAATATTTTACTGATCAATGACTGCTTTTTAACTCAAAACTGATCTTAAAGAGAATTAACAATGCTTAGTACTTCTATGATGCTTTTTGTCTCTAAATAACTCAACTGATTAATTCTAATTAATCTTTACAACACCTCTGTGAGGTGACAAATTGACTAGAACTCTTACCCCATACTGATATGATTAATTATAATCCTGTACATATATATAAAAAAACAGTTGTATTTTACTTCTTAAATTTGGAGCTTCTAATGTAAATTGCATCACATTCATTTGATAAAATGATGTTGTAAAATGAGAACAGATTTAAAATCCTGTCTGTTGATGCTTTGGGGGAAAATCAGACGTGGGCTGTGTTCTTCCCATTTGTGCGTGGAGACTATTTGAAACAATGGAGTATGATTGGCTATGTTCTGGCTTAGGACTAAAGGATTCCTAGATTCTAGCCTTAGTTTTTTTGTTAATTTACATATTTGGCCTTGAAACTTAACTTTTCTCAGCTATAAAGTAGTGATAAAGTTACCTGTCTGGCCTATAGGGATGTTTGAAAGTTAAATGGGACAATCTATGTGAAATCACTTTATCATTTTAAGCATTTAAAAAAAATAAATTACAGAATTATGAAATAAAAAATAACTACAATTATAAAAATATATTAATAAGGGCAGAAATAGAGAGTGTATGGGGACTTGCCTTTTAATTCATTAATTCAACATTTAAAAATGCATTTATTGAATGTCTACTACTGGAGAGAATACACATGGTGAAGGTGTAGCATGTAAATATTGTGAATCTGTAGAAGATGAAGATATTATGAATCGATTGGACTTGGCATATTATAACCTTAAGTTTCTTAATTAGTACCTTGAAAGGAAGAAGCATGGGACTGAAAGTCCTTCAAGTAGATGATGTGATTTGTGAACTATGGATAAATACATGGGTCTCATCCTCTTCATCAGTTGGAACTTCATCAGTTAAAAAAATCATCAGAACAAAGAATGGTGCTGACTGTATTCATGCAGTGACATACGTGACAATCACTTCAGGACCCCTGTCCACTGTCCTGAACCTCATACCTCTCCACCTAAAATGTACAACCTGAGAAACACTGCCTTAAGTCAGAAACCTTTTTGTCTCCTTTAGAGGGGAACAGCTCCCATCTCAGACACTGTCATCCTTATTTATTTTTCTTGGTTTCTCCTATATGGTTGGTTGTTCCTTGTGAGGCTCCTTTGTGCCTTTACAATTGGAATGCTCCAGAGATCACAGTACTTGGGTCTTTTTTCTGTTTGCATTGATTCCCTAAGTCTTTCCGCTCATTTCCCTGGCTATAATGCTATCAACTCTCAAATACAACTGTCAATTTCATATTTCTTGACAGTACTTCTCCCCTGGCCTATAGAATCATATTTCCAATACCTACTCATCATCTGGACTTGAGTATGTTTAGCATATGTATCACACTTAAAAAGTCCAAACCATACTCTTGACTCTATCCTGTATTTGGTCTGTTCCATCGACATCTTTTTAGTTTGTAAATGGAAATTCCATTCTTCAAATTACTGAAATGAAAGCCTTAAGGTCACCTTCTTTTTCTTTCTCATATACTTCACATATCCTGTTGGCTCTACTTTTAAGATATACCCACAGTTCAGTCCCTTCTCATTGCATCTACAAGAACATCCTAACTCAAGCTACTATTTTACTAACTGTTCTGATAATTCCTAACTGTTCTTTCTTCCACCCTTACTACCCTGTAAGATAATTATAATAATACAGAGTTGTGGTTCTCAAACTTCAACATGAATCAGAACGACCTGAACATCTTACTAAAATATAGATTGCTGGGCTCCATTCCCAGAGCTGATTCAGTAAGTAGGACCACAGAATTTGCATTTCTAACAAGTTCCTGGGTAATGTGGATACTTATGGTCTGGGGACTATCCCTTGAGAAACCGTGATGTAGAGTTTTTCTTCTCAAGTTATGGCCCCCTGACAAGCAGTATCACGATGACTGAGGAGACTGTCAGAAATACAGAATTTTGGACTCCACTTACACCCAGCGAATAGGAATCTGGCTATTAATAGGATTCCAGTGTGATTGTTCTATATGTGACAGTTGTAGAAACACAGATCTTCATGTCCCATAGTATTATTCCTTTACTCAAAATAGATGTTCATCTCCATATGGATAAAACCCTAAATCTTGACCAGGTTTAGAAAGTTCTGTGTGATCTGGGTTCCTGTTAAATCCTCTGACTTTCTCTTATCCCACACATCTTCTCATTTACTGCCTAACTGCTACCTTGGTCTCCTTTCTTGAACCCAGCTATGCTGTGACAATAGATACTTGGTTTATCCCAGCTTGGAATGTTTTTATCTCCAATAACAATGTGGTTTATGCCCTCACTTTCTTTGGCACTCTGTTCAAAAGTCACTATTTCAGTGGAGTCCCTTTTACAAGCAATATTTGGTAACAGTCCCCTTCCTTAACCTGACACGTCATTTATTTCTTAACCTGCGTTAGTTTTCTATGTAGGACATCACAATCTGACATACTACATATCTATTTAGTAGCTAATCTCTAACATAAATTCTTTTGTTAAAAGTGTTTTGACTCTTGAGTTCACTTTTTTACATCCAGTGCTTAGAACAGTTACAGGCATATGATAGACATGAACGAATACATTTTTCTTGAGCGAATACATTTTTAAAATCTTTTCACAGAACTGAATTTTCATTGGAAAAGTATGAGAGCCTCCCAGTACAGGGTGTTGAAGAGAAGGGAAAAAACAGAGTTCAGGATTAAGAGTCAACAAAAAAGAGGTTGACTAGAAGGTAGACTTTTCTCATAATTTTTCTTAATGAGAAAACTGATTTTTAATTTATATATATAGTTCTTTTTAAACATTTTTTATTTTTGATTAACATATAATGTATTATTAGCCCCAGGGGTACAGGTCTGTGAATCGCCAGGTTTAATTTATATATAGTTCTTATGTATAAGACCCAATTTCTCCAGTTTTATACTTTATTGTAGGATGATAGACTAAAATAATGTACAATTTACTAATGCATTTACAGCCTGCTTAATTTACACCGTTGGAGCCAGCTGTGACTACTTTTGGCTAAAGAATTTTAAATTAATTGTGATAATATATAACATTGCGTATAGTGGGAAGGAGGTAGCCAGTGAGAAGATGCAGGGATAGGTGTTAGGACTGTTTTTACTTAATGCCTTTGTTAATGATCTGGAAGGAAGAGTGAGAAATTCATTAATTAAATTCACTGGTTTACTAAATTGGGAGGTGCCAGTGATACCAGGGAGGAGAAGAAAAAAAATGTGGAAGGTTTTAGAGGAGTCAGACAGAGTGGAGGGATGTGATTTGGAATTCCATATGTAAGAAAAGAAGTTCAGATTTAAATATGTGGGACATATTTAACCACTTGTCTGTGATAATAGTCCTTTGATAATGGTGGTAGCATCAATAATGTTGGGGAAAATAATTATGGCCGAACTATATAAAGAGTGGCTCAGCCACTGTCATTTATGGGCAGTAAGCCATCACCGAAGGCCTCTGTGTAGTGAAAGACAACTCTTATTCTTCAGCAGTAATTAGATTTGTATTTAAATATATCTAAGGGTGTTGGTCGCAGGTGGCCCATATGGAGAAGTACACTGTCTTCTGGGAAATAATTCTTCCTATGGAAATGGACTAAGGGCTGTTTAGATAATGGGTTGGAGTTGGAGGGGGAGGGGATTTGTGAACTCAAGTCTTCATTCAAATTGTGTTTTGGCCCAACATCCATGGATTCATTTCTGAATCCCAGAGCAAAATTTTCACAATATAAGAGACCATAAAACAGGTTGAATAATACCTAATTGGTCATAAATAGTCAAATAGTGGGGCGCCTGGGTGGCTCAGTGGGTTAAAGACTCTGCCTTCGGCTCAGGTCATGATCCCAGAGTCCTGCGATGAGCCCCGCAGCATCGGGCTCTCTGCTCAGCAGGGAGCCTGCTTCCTCCTCTCTCTCTGCCTCTCTGTGATCTCCATCTGTCAAATAAATAAATAAAATCTTAAAAAAAATAGTCAAATAGTGGTAGTTTCCTGTGTTTCAACTAATGAGCTGTTTGGTGGAAGGATCCTGAAGTCATAAGGTACCAGCTAGCCTACTGCCCTGGGTGTGGGCCCCTGCACTGAGAAGAGAGCCTCCCAGCTTCAGTACAGACTGGTGTTAGGGAACCACTGATGGGCAACGGATGTATACTTCCGGTGACAGTTAACAGAGGAAATGGAACTTCTAGTAAGAGTTAGCAGCTGAAGGAAGAGAGAAGGGAAATGAATTTCAAGATATGCCCTAGAAAACTAATCCATAGATGAGAAAGACATACGGTTTTTCAGGCATATTTGGGAGTTCCCCGAGAGAAGATATTTGGGATCAGAAATACTCCTTTACAGTCCTTATTTGAATGTTTGTATTTTGTCTCAGGCTGTTGTGACACAGAAATTGTAATTACATACTTGGTACAGTAGGGACAAAAGCAGGGCAGAATTAGGATTTTCTGGATTTCAGGAAAGGTGTGATGGCTTTAAGACTGTAATTGCTCTGATTCTCCTGTCTGCTCTCCTGAGGAATGTATCTAGCAGAAGATAATTTTAAACTTTATGTGCAGCAACTCTGAAGAGGTCAGAGTGAGGTAGAACTATGGTTTTGTTGCTCTTGGTGCTGCTATCTTATGTGTATGTTGGAGCATTTAAGAAAACACATTGTTGACACTCCCTCAAACCAAAGCGCTCAGAATACCAGGTGTTATCTCTCTGAAGAGTCAGTAAAACTTCCAGACTCCTAGAATTCTGCAGCCTTAGGTAGAATAAAGCAAAAGAGAAATGCATGCATATCATACTTCCATGTAGAGTATCCCCATTTTGAACTACGTATGAGGGATATTAAAATACACTATATCACACTGATTCTTAGTTGCCTTAGGTATAAAATAACAGAATTGCACCAGATGCTCTTGATTGCTTTTTTTTTTTTCCTCGTGTAATGTTCTATTATACTTTTGTATTGGTACTTTAAGTGGAATATTAGGTGTCGTCTACATATTTCACTTCACTGGAGAGCAATTTTGTGACTGAAGTAATTTTTAAAAATCAACAAATACAAGTGAACAGTAATAACAATAGTATGTAGCTACCATTTAATGATAATAAATGGCTATTGTATGCCAGACATTGTGCTAAGGAATTTTCATGAATTATCTGATTTGAAATCTTAAACAAGGTTAGGATTCACTTAGTGCCCATAATAAAGCATAGAGTAACAAGGCTAGAATGAGATACATTTTGAATTTTTTGTCATTCCCACTACCACCACCGATTGTGCACAGTGGCTTTTTCTGGTATAGAGAAATGCTTTCCTACCTTTTTTTTTTTTTTAACTAATAGAAGATGCATTGAATAAAATGGAAATAAAGAATACCTATAAGTACAGCACACATACAGAGTCAGCATGATTTTTTTTTTAAACATAACTTGGAGCAATAAGGTCAGAGGGCTTTCTTTCTCATGCAACAAGAAAATTGCCATCAATACAACCACTTTATTGTTTTCTGTACTACCAGCAAAGAGAGTATAGACGAACTTTATCAAGATTCCTTATTGCCACTCTATCTAGAAGCCTTTCTCAAAAGGCCAATTCATTCCAATGCTATCTCCCTGACTTTGCATCATGTTTAAATCATGATGAACTCCTAAGAGAAGCATGCTGGATTAAAACATTTTCCCATTGTTTTAAAACTTCAAATCATAGTGTAGGAACTATTGATTTTTATCCAAGTGTCCTCTCTCTAGTATATTTCAGAAACTTTATTCAGACGAAGTAATTGATAGTTCTAGGCTCCTTATTCTCACAGCTGCCGGGTCCCCTAATTTGGAGTAGAGAGTCAACCATCCTTAATAGATGATTTATAACAGGGCAAAAAGAGCTATTGGACACCTGGAGTGTAGAGTAAACGTAGTGTATTGAGCAGCTGAGGATGTTTCTTGACAGATTTTGTTTCAGGTAAAAATGTAAGACATTTTCTTCTATAGATTTCTTAAAACATGTATTGTAAGAGAAAGAAAATCCATATGGTATTGATTTATTTAAATGTTTTAAAAATTAGATATTGAGAGAGCCTCTTATATTTGTATTTTTCTTAGAGAACATTTTATTTTTCCAAGAATAAAGAGAAAGAAAAAAGACCCAAAAATTCATGTTTAGTTCCAAATTTAAAGTCAGATTTGACATGGTTTTTAAAACATGACCAAACAAAAATAAGTCTGGTTTCAAAGAATAAAGTAAGCTTCAGGGGGGAAGCAGGCAAGCTGTTTCTCTGAAAGACTCCTTATTCCTTTAGTCAAAACAGAGCAGCAAACAAATAAACAGAGCCCTCAAGTAGTAGCACCAAATGGCAGTTTGGTACATAATTCTACAGAATTTATAGCTTTAACGATACAGAACTGGGTATCCATTCATGGTTTCTTTCTCCTTTATGCTACAAAACAAAAGAACTCTGTTAAAAGAGGTAATGAATTGTGTGGGCTGTAATTGCTATTCTGTCGCTAACTGTTACTGGTTTACAATGCTTTAGACTGAGCTGGAGGTAGGCTGTACTGTGTAGTCTGCTAATCCATACTTGTTAGTAAACAGAGGAGAGAAGGCAAAATAACCATTGTCCAGAGCTGTTTGTAAAGAGCACCTTTACCCTGGCTACAGGGACTAAAATGTTACCTAGTTTTATTCAGTTTGAAAGTAGTTTTTATAAAGACATACAAAAGATTTGTAAATACTGTGTCCCACAATATGAGGTACAGGGTGATGTTATATGAAGAATAATATAAAGGAACTTAATTCTTCTTTCTTTTTTTCTTCTTTCTCTCCCCCTTCCCTCTCCCCTTCTTTACATCTCTCCTTCCTTCCTTCCTTCCTTCCTTCCTTCCTTCCTTCCTTCCTTCCTTCCTTCCCTTCTTTTCCTTCCTTCCTCCTGCTTTCCCTCCCTCCCTCCAGTCCCCTTTCCTCCCTCACATTCCCTCCCCTTCCCTCCTTTCTTCCTTCTCCTTTCTTTTCCCTCTATTATCTATACATACATCTACCTAGTTTGGTGTATTTTTTATATATTTATTTAGGGATTTGTTACATTTCAGTTAGATGTGGCCCTGAGAACATAGAAATACTGATTTCTTAAATCTGTTCCCTCAAAACTTCTTTGTATTCAAAAACACAAAAAGAAACTCCTTTCTACTCAAACTCTGGTTAGTTTATTTCATGCTGCTATATATATTTTAATTTGAACCAGACTAGAATTAAAATATTGGTTGGGGTGGCACCTGGCTGGCTCAGCAGAGCATACAACTCTTGATCTTGGAGTTATGAATTTGAGCCCCATGCTGGGTATAGAGATCACTTAAAAATTCTTAAAAAAAAAAAAAAAACTGGTTGGGTGAATAAAATGGAATCAACAAAAGCCTGATAATAGAATAGAAATAAATTATTTTTAGTAGTGCTCCCATTTATTATGTATTACAATTTACATCTTTATTTGAACAATTTGATTTTCTACTTTTTCCTAATAACTGAACAAGTAGAAATCACCCTATTTTTTTCACTTTTGTCATAAAATCTTTGAGGGTGGATCAAATGCCCATTTAAAAAATATGTACTCAAGGAGTCAAATACTATGGCAAGAGTATTAGGTTTCCTTATTACTCACCTACTAATTGTTGACTAATTAACAAGGCAAAGAAGAATAATTTTAGAAAGGTTTCTATAAATATTACTGTGCATTCACTTCTTTCATATTTGTTTCTGAACACACATAAACATCAGCAATACAGTTAAAGCACTATATAGAAGGAGGGATATTATTAACATTTATTGAATGTCAGGCATATGTTAGATGCTTTACATATATAAGTTTTCATGAATACGTTGGGGATTAATATCCCTATGCTACAGTTAAAGAAGACTTTTACATATGAAGAACTCCTATCAGATGTATAATGCGGTTATTTTTACTGTTTGTGTTTTGTCTTTTTATTCTTTTAACAGTGTCCTTGAAGAGCAAAAATTACTAAATTTCCTGAGGTCTAGTTTGTCATTTTTTAATGGAACATGGTTTAGAAGTCCTATTTAAGAACTCTTTGACAAAGGCCACAAAAATTTTCTTCTTTGTCAACTTCAGAATATTTTTAAAATTTCAGTTTTAAATTTTGGACTATGATCTTTTTTCAGGTATTTTTTCCTATATTTTGTGAGTTACAGATCAAAGCTATTATTTTACAAAGTAGGCATCCAACTGTTCCAGTGCTAATTGTTGAAAAGATAAACATTTCAACCATTTGCACTTTACACTTTGGCAAAAATCAATTGACCATATACATATGAGTCTATTTCTAGACTCCATTATGTTCCATTGATCTGTTTGTCTGTCTTGATGCCAACCATGTTCTCTTGACCTTTCTAGCTTGTCAGTTTAAGTCTTCTAACTTAGTTCTGTTTTCAAAGTTGTTTTGGCTATTTTAGATCTTTTGCGTTTCCATATACATTTTATAATAACCTTGTCAACTTCTACAAAAATTAGTGGTATTTTGATACTGGGTTGAAACTATATGTCAGTTTGGGTAAAATTGAAATCTAAACAATACTGTCTTCCAATTCAGGAATGCAGGATATTACTACATTTATCTAGATCTTTTAAAAATTTCTAAGTGATTTTTTTTTTTTTTAATTCTCAGTTCTGGCAGACTTATTCCTGAATAGTTTATATTTGCATATTACTATAAATCGTATTATAAAAAATAACAGTTCTCATTGTTCATTGCTAGATGGAATTATAACTCACTTCGTAACAATTATTGATTAGTTTTTGGTTTGTTTGTAGATTCCATTAGATTTTCCATATAGACAACCATATTGTCTCTGAATAAGACAGTTCTAATTCAATCTGAATGGTTTTTATTCCTTTTTCTTGCCTTGTTGCACTGGCTAGGATATTCACTATGATGCTGTATAAGAGTGAGGACAGGGGGCATTCTTGTTTTGTTTCTGATCTTTAAAGGAAAGCAACTCAGTTTTCTCGATTAAGTACAATGTGAGATCTTTCTTTGCATAGTTGTCCTTTGTCGGGTTAATTTATTTGCTCTCTCCTCTGTTTCCTGATTTTTTAAAATCAGTTATGGATGTTGGACTATTTCAATTTTTTTCTTCCATTTATTGGAAAGATTATATGAGTTTTCTTTTTTTAGTTTAATGTGATGAATTGCAAGTAGTATATTTATTGGTGGTTTCTGTTTGCCAGATTTAATTAAAGTATTTGTTTTTATTCATAGATATTGATCTCTGATTTTCTTTCTTGTAAAAGCTTTGTGTGATTTTGGTGTCAGGATAAGTCTTACCTCATTGAATGAGTTGGGAATTTTTCCATTCCCTTAAGTTTGCAGAAAGAACCTGTATAGAATTGTTACTTTTTTTTTTTAAGCTTGATGAACTTACTAGTAAAGCTTTATAATAAAGGCCTAAAATATGTTTTGTGAGGCTTCTAAATGCAAATTCAGATTTTTGAAATAGACATGCAGTTACTCAATTGCTTTATTTTTTTCTTGAGTGAGTTCTGACAGTTTTAGTCATTTCTTCATTTCCTCTATGGTGTTGAAATTATTGGTAACAAATTCTTTATAATATTCTGTTACTACTATTTCCATATCTGTAATATCTCCAGTGGTATAACCTCATTCATTACTGGTATTCATAATTTATATATTTTTTATGTCTTGATTATTCCAGCCAGAGGTTTACTGGTTTTTGAAATTCTCAAACACCCAGTTTTTGATATAATTTCTTTCTTTATTATTTTTCTATTTTACTGATTTTGCATTCTGATCTTTATCATTTTCTTTCTTCTGGTTACTTTGGATTTAATTTATTGTCTTTATAGTTTATATACATCTTCATCAACACTTGTTATTATCAGTGATTATGATTTGTTAACTTTTTGACTATACCCTAGTGGGTATGAAGTGGTATCTTATGGTTTTGATTTGCATTTTACTTAAGGCAAAAGATAGACTTTCATTATGATTCTAATCCATTCTCAGAATATCTGTTATCAGCATGTCTATCAGGATTTAAACCTTTCAACTGGCAATAAATACATTATTCTTTTCTAAGTGCCTCTATTACTTATACGTATGTTAATGATAAAATTGCCATCAATAATAGTCAACACATTTTAAACACTTAGTGAAGTATACGCTTCTTATAGACCTCATTCCTTTCTCACATAATCTCACAGATGAAGAAGGCTATATATTTAGTGAGTTGTAATAATATGGAATAGGAGTTGTCTTACAGGCCAACTCCATCCCACTATCTGCTTCTCAGTGGCTGCATGCTAAGAACATTACATTTTAAAGTGTCCTTAAAGGAAACAAGAATATGAGACAGAGACCTATGTGTCCTGGAGGCTTAAAATTAAAATATTTAATCTATGGCTCTTTGCAGAAAAAAATTTGCTGACTTCTAATTTACATGACACACACACACGGTTCAAAACTAAGTTCATGAATACTGAGATATGGATTTCACCACAGACAGTATTTAGTTTACCCTTAAATCACACAGGGGTTGGGGGCACTGGTCCTCTGAACAGTCAAAATCTGTGCGGAACTTTACTCCCCCAAAACTTAACTACAAATAGCCTGCTGTTGTTGTTAGAACCATTTTATATGTCCTTTGTGTTACCTAGAGATCTGAGTTAATTATCATGGTAGATTTTCTCCTGTGATGATCAGCACCAGACCATACTTTGTATTTTTTCACCTTACCTATCCTTCCCATTTATCTCCTCTACCTTTCTTTAAAGAATCAAATAACAGTTCTATGGTTGAGCCCTCAATGATAAACACATAGTACCTTTGATCTTTTTTTAAATTCAATGCCATTTTTTTCCCAAATAATGTTTGCCAATTGGATTTCATATCCAAAAATATAAATTTCTAATTCTCAAGAAACATTATTTACTTTTTATGGAATAGTCACATTTTAAGGAACTTATATATGAAACTGGAATCACATCCCATCTTTAAAGAAGGCTTTAGTTGGTGCTATACTCTTTATCATGAGGCTTGAAATTTTATTATTAGTAACTAGATTTTTATATGCTTAAGAGAAATTAAATCCATTATTTTTTCACCAGAATGAAATACCCTTAAATATAAACAACTTAAAAAATCACAGTATCTCTGATCAGGCTGAATGCTTGCAAGAATCTCAATATCCACATTGTCTTTCATTGATGAGTATGCTGACACAATTATAATATTTTATATTTCAGAATGGCAATGTAACCAATCCCAAAGGACACATTAAGCCTTTTTATTCACATCCCTTTGTGCACTGCTAGGTCATATCAGTTCCTTTCTAGAATATCCTCTAATTTAATTTTTCTTGGCATAATTGTTTACTTGATCAAATCTATCTCCCCCCAACCCCCAGAAATCCTTTTGACCTTTACAGAACACTGGACTTATAACTGAACATTATGCCAATGGATATGATAAGATTTGTTCTAAGACTTCAGAAATTTGCTTTGAGATAGTGGTATATTAGCAACACAAATTCTTTTCTTATATAAGTAATATTTTTAGTAAAATAGTGTAATGTTCTTTAAGCGTTACTTGTGAGATTTCTTTAAAAAGTAAATTATTTTTGTTAACACAGTACAATTTTATTTTTTTCCCCTAGCTAGGTCATATATATTAACTTATTTTATCTTCTTTTGTTACCTTAGGCATTCACTATAATTCCTGGATTTAGATTTGAGATAAAAGAAAGAGTCAAACTAGTGTTCTTTTTTAGGGACAAAATTATATTGAATCTGAATCAGGTTTGTTGTCACAGTTGTGTTTTAAAGCACCCATTTTGTCTTTGCATATTAAGATCGTAAACATCCTTTGGTCATGTTGAAACTGTGTTACCAAAAAAATTTTCTTTGGCCAGCCTGTATTTTCCCTTCTATTATTCAAGGCCCTTCATAATTTTCTGCTTTCTTCTTTTTTAAAAATTTACTTCATTTTCTTTTTAATAAACTTCATATTTTTTCAGAAATGGTCTCCACATTTTGTCTGAAACTGATTGACTCACTGATAATTATGCTTTTGTTATTAAAATGCTTTCCCATCTCTTTGCTTATGAAAATCTTATCTTCCCTCTAAAACCCAGTTTGTACCTGTTCTATTAAGTCAACAGTAAGAATCTGACTTACCTTTTTCCTAAACAAATTTTAGCACCTGTATCCTCAAAAACCATTGGCTTCAAGTTTTTATAAAACAAAACTAAACCTATTGGCACTTATGCTATTACGTGCAACTCACTGTATATTTCTTCAGGCTCCTCCCCTTAGATGGAGGGGTCAAGAGCACAGCAAAAGATTTGTATCTGTTTTTATATGTCTATTGCCTGTGACATTGTAGATCCTGAATATACATTATTGCATTTTTAAATGGATCATTTATTTTTAGTTATAATTAATATTTGTGTAAGAATTAAATCATAGGCAACCGAACATAGGAAAAATCAGAAATGAAAGCATCCCAATTAATGAATGGGGACAAAGGGAGAGTAGAAATTAAGCTGGTAGAAACAGTGTGGGTACTAAGACTAGATATGTGAGTCACTTAAACTCTGCTTTGTTTAAAGACTTGTTTGTGCCACCCTACCTCAGCAATCACATTTTCAATAGTATCTTCTGTTCAAGAGTTTTTACTCTCAATCAAGGCTTTTCTCCTTTCCCAACAAAGTAGAGTGATTTTGTCTAAAACAAGTAAAACATTTCACACCTATCTTGAGCATGTCTTCTGGTTTTCCATTTTACTCAGAGTGAAAGCAGAAGTCCTTAGTATGAAGTATGTATGAGTCAGGGTATTTTATAAGCAGTAACAAACAACTCAGAATCTTAATGAGTTAAACAACTGAAGTTCATTTCTACCTTCCGCTGTGTTTTTCTTCTGGAGGACTTGAGTTCTGCCCTTCACAAGCATTCAGGGACAAAGACTGTGGAGCAAGTCATATCTCAAACACACTTGTCACCATGCTGAGGCAATTGTATACTCTGGTCTGTGAGAGACACACATCGTATTTTGATCACAACTCTTTGACCATAACTTTCCTTAATTGTTGCTCTGCAGCATGGAAATAGAAATTTACCTGAAAGAATACATGAGAAGGGCAAGATCAATCCATAAGGCTTTATATGGTCACCTCACTCCTATATTTGTATTACTTCTCTGATTTAATCTCCTGTTATTTTCCCCTTATGATTTTAATCCTGCCACAAGAGCCTCCATCCTAAACACCCCAGGCATGTTACCTTACCCTGAAAAGCCTTCTCCTAGATATCTTCATGGTTAGCTCCTTTATTTCCCTCAGGTCTTCACTCAAATGCAAGGGTCTCAATGAGTACTTCCCTTGCTATCCCATCTAACAAAAATACTTCCCCGCCAAGCCACCATGCTCCACCCCACCACACACACTTCTTTGGCCCTTTTCCTTACACAGTATGTGGCCAATATCTTCCTGAAAATGAAATATAATGAAGAACAGGGATTTTAGTTCATTTTGCTGTGTATCAGTCTACAGAACATTGCCTAGCCATGGTGAATGTTTAATAAATATTTGTTGCATACATTTTAAGTAAAAGTTATGAACAATTAAGCCTCTTACTGCAATTATAACTACAGTAATATATTTAGGATTACAATTTATCATTATTTGTTGATAGCTACTACATGATATCTATTATATGCAAATATTTTACTAGGTATTTTTGATGTATTAACCCATTTTGCTTCATGATAATCCTAGAAAGTAAACACAATTATCCCCCCTTTACAAATATGTAAAGAAGTGATAAGAATTAGTGTGCTTAAGGTCACCCAGGAATAGAAATTTAAGATATCTCAATGTCGTAAGGTTTTCATGTAATGTTTGTTTTAATTAAAGAATTATCACCAAATACTTGTAAGTCCAAGAAGGGCATTGCACTGGTAATGAAAGAATATGGGAAATTTAGTTACCAGCAATGATTTTCAAGTCATGCAAATAAATTCATGTTCACATTTCAACATCCTTTGTATGGAATAGCAGTAGTCCCCAGTCCTGACTTCACATTAGAATCCTATACGGAGCTTTAAAAAAATGCTGATGGTGCATTCCCACCCTAGAAATTCTGATTCAGGTTCTCCTACGTGATTCCAGTTTGCAGCCAGTGTTGAGAACCATTGGTTTAAAGGATTAATTTAATCACCATGCTTCTGGTGCTGGTGTTGGTGCTGAGGATTTATTGATACTATTTGTCAGAAATGAGGAGTGTCTACCCATGGGTGAGACTAGGTTAGATTAGATACACTTGCTCATTCCTTCCACTGACCAAGGAAAACGATGATGTAAGCAATAGTTTATCAAAAATATTACACATCTATTCAAACATCTTTCTCATCAGTCTTCTGTGGCTGTTTTATGTTTTCTGATTTTGGTAAAAATTAACTGACAAAGTTGTTGGAGAACAGAGAAAAATTAGATCAACTGTTCTTCAGTTTCCTTTTCATGTCATCTGATCATTGTGGTTGGTAGAAGCCCAAAGTTTCAAAAGGTCATTGTTTTATCTGGGATTACTCATTTCTCGTCACATATCTAGTTCTGGTTCTTTACACTAAGGAAGCTAGTCTGGGGGATTGTTGTAAACATATTTTTGTTACTGAATTGGTGGAATTCTGGTCTTAGTAGGGGCAGATGCTAAATTTCCAGTAATAATGAAATCACACCCCTCCTAGTACAGTACTAGAAAAGTTTTGTGTTTCCTTACGATAGTCAAAACCATGAGAGGGTAGTAATTCTCCAAATTTTTCAGGAATTAACAATGATCGGTTTTTTAAATGGATGTTTGGTTCTACCTGCAATGATCAGTTTAATTTTTGGTTATTATCTCAATTATGTTTAAATGAATTAGAGTGTCCACTATAGCATCTAATTCTCTATTTTTTCTTCTGGGGCATCTCCACAAAGTGGTGTTGCCTTAACTTTATTCAGACATTAAAATATTCATGATCCTGGTGGTGAAGAATGGCCCATTTTTTTCAGTCCAGCTCATGAATTAATTCAATAGCTAGGCTTAGTAACCTGGAAGGTGTTGGCTTCTATTTCAGATAAATTATTGTGAGGAAAGAATACAAAAGATTTATTACAAATCATATGAATGATACAGCATCTTTATGGCATGCAGCTTGTAGTGTTAAAAAACAGCAATTCTCTACCTCAGTTAGTGCAATGTATATGCTACTCAGTGTTTCTAAGGTTGCAAAATACCTGCAGAACTGTCCCCAAAGAGATTTACTCTAGGATTCACTTCTGGAATATATGAGGAGGGGGGTAATTTTCATTTCCCATTATTTATGAACTAGCCTTGGTTTATCATTCAAGCTCTCTAACTTTGTTGATGTGCCTCAGACGCCTCATACCTTGTGCCTCAAATGCACACTGCAAAACATTATACATCATACACACCATGCGCCATCAAAACAAATCAGAACTTTCTGAAGGGCTTGCTTGACTTGAACCATGTTATCTTCCCGGGATTACCATATCTTCCTCTCATGGCTGCCCTAAAGACCTATGTAGTACAGCCTGATTTAACAGCACCTGCTATTTGGGTTCACACGGATTTGTTAATTTCACTTCTTTCTTTAGGTAGTGTAGGGGGACTTCTTTTGAATTAAGGAACTTTCTAGGTTGTATAGGAGGAGAGCCAGAATCCTTACTCTACATTACAAGAGGGTTTGTTTTCTGGTGTTGAGGTCTCCTGTCAATTTCTTCAGTCGCTTGTCATTAACAAAGCAAAATGTAGATGCTGCCATTCCAGTGCAGCTCCCACTATGTCCTTGGGGAAGGGTTTTGGAGTCTTAGATTATTTTCTGTATTCTTTTTTAAAAGATTTTATTTATTCGACATAGAGAGAGAGATTACAAGTAAGCAGAGAGGTAGGCAGAGAGAGAGAGAGAGAAGCAGGCTTCCTGCTGAGCAGAGAGCCCAGTGCGGGGCTCGATCCCAGGACCCTGGGACCATGACCCGAGCCAAAGGCAGAGGCCTTAACCCACCAAGCCACCCAGGCACTCTATTTTTTGTATCCTTACCATGTTTTCCAGCCTGTACTTCCCTTGTGGATATCTTAAAAGATTGATGCAGAGCTCCCAACATCTGTATGATTCTTCTATGGAAAAAGTGGACACATGACTAGTGAAGTTTTATTTGCAGCTCGTATCTCTATTACATACTTCATTTCTACATGAGTATTTTCCGGACCCCGCATGGAAGAAGAGAAAGCATTCCAAAGCATCTCTTCTAAGCTATTTAGATTTTCCTACATCCAGATTTCCAAACTAGCCTGAAAAATACTGCAGATGGAATTAAAAGACAGTTTAATTACTGGCTCTATTACACATTAAATGGGCAGTGTTAAGAAACTGTAAAAATCTTGGACTTCAAATTTCTTTTTTTCTACTTCTGTTTCAAGACTGAGTTATGGATTTTGGTGAATGGTAGTTGAAAATCTAAAGAGCACTATATAAATCTATGCTGAGTGTTGTCCTTTTGCCTCTGCAGGTGCATAATCGGCCTTTCTCCACCCTGCTTGCTGCCTGAGTCGCGGAGCCCCGTGGACCGCTTCAATGAGGCTCCATGGCCTTCTGGCTTTCAGCCGTTGAGTGGGAAGCTTGTCAGAGGTAGGAGAGAGGGAGGATGGAGAAGTCATGGCATGTTTTCCCCTGGTTCCCTTGTTGCCCAGCTGCAGTTTCTTACTGATTCTGTGTCTGATCTTTTTCACTACCTATATCTACAACTTCCTTATGGTATTCTCTCTGCTGTATCTATAGGTACGGAGGGGGCCCTGGTACCCGCTCCTTCTTGGCACCTTCAGGCCCAGAAGTGGAAAAGGCTTTCTGTCGTTGCTAGCTTCAAGGCAATTCACTGTACTTTCTGTGGTTTCCCTCCCCCACCCCTTTTGAAAATAGCTCCTTCAATACTCTCTTTGATCATTTATTTTGAATGTGTCCTGTTTCTTGCAGGAATCTTACCTAAGACAAAAAACCACATTTATTATTGTTAATGTATTAATAACCAGATACTCTATATCTCCATATAAATCCACATACAGAAATTTATATTTTTCCTAAATTTTCTAAGTAAAGATACACAACATTCCTAAATATATGGTTTTCCCCCTTTCCAGACCATATGATCTGAGGGCTAGGTTAAATATTAAGACCATTTTGTGAATTTATATTGAATTTTATTTAAAATGGTAATCTTCTGTGAGTCTTGATTTTTAATTTTAACTACTGTTAGATTAACTTCAGTATTATCAAAGCCATATGTAATTATTTGTATCAACAATACATTTGATCTACAGTTTTAATAAGTTTCTATATATAGGTATATATATTACAAATATAAATCACATGCAACTCTATGGCTAGAGCAGATGTATTCATAATCCAACAAAATTCTTTGGAAGTGATACTTCATTGTTATCGAGAAGTTCTTTTCTCATGAGAATGTGAGAAAATTTGGGGTAGCATACCTCACAGGTTATGGACATTGGTCCTTGAGGTTCATGTGCAGTAAATTCTATAATGGGAATGTCACGTCCACGTACACCTCTGCTCACCAGCTCTGAATCCACCCTTGCTAGTCAAGTAAGACATTGGCAGACTTGCATTATCCAAATAGCACAGAGCCATATATATATGTGTGTATATATATATATATATTTTTTTTTTAAATAATGAGGATATTTGCAGACATCATTACTGTAACCAGTGACTCGAGTTACATAATGTAGAAATGGTGATGTCACTCAACTGAATATTATTGCTCTTAAAGCTCAGTCCATGGTCATTCAGGTGCAGTGCGAGTGGAAGTCACTGTTTCAGGAAAATTTATGAGAGCATCAGGGTTTACTGGGTTCAGCAAGCAAGTGAATTCTGTATTTCATCAGTCACATGTCTACTTCCTTAGCTCCCTTTTGAGACAGGATAAAGACAGGCTTCTCCACTGCAATATTATCTCAATCCAAGGTTACACTATTGTTCACTGTTCTCCATCTTGGAAAACAATAAAAGATGGAGGGCACTCCAGTCCTTCTCTCCGACCAGGCTTTAACTCAGCTACACAGGGGACATGGCAATAGGATATATACTATGTATATGTAATAGGCATATATAATATACACTATATAGTCCCTCCCTGATATTTTCTCCCTATTTTATTCCATTGCAAGTGTTATCACAGTTGTCTTTGTGCTTATTCAAATTATTAAATGCACTTGTATTATCTATGAGTCTTTGGGCTCTCTAAACAACAGAAGATGATCAGAGGTCAAATGGCAATGCCAGGTAAGGCTTTTATTTATCCAGCACAAGGGAGACAGCAAAAAAGAAAGGATCCTTCCATCTGGCTCAGCCAACAAAGGCCAGGGAAAGTTTTTAAAGCAGCAAAGACAGGAAAGGAGTTCTGTATAAGCAAGTAGAGGTAGGGAGAGACACAGAAAATTGGGTACACCGGCGCAGTGGACAGAAAATGCTTCTTCATGCATTGCATGTCTAATTAGCATGCTAAATCTCCACCTCTGGGCGTGATTTTTAGTATTATAAGGAGGGAAAGTGTAGGAGAAGATTAGCTCTGGGGTCCTCCTTGGCGCAGACTGGCTTTGTTAGATCTTTGCTGATCTTCCAAGTAGAGTCCCTCCTTTGGTAAGTATCCTGCTTGGACATTATTGCAAGATCTGCTATACATAAGGCAGAGGGTTTCCATTATCAAGGAGCTCCAGGTTTCCTCGGTCAGGGGAGAGGGGACCCAACTCCAGCCCCTGCTCTGTCTTGCTTCGTTGATGTGAAACCTGTCTTCCTGGAGAAGATTAGTCTTTGGTTTTAAGCTTACTACTTCAGTTAATGTCAAACACTAAAGTGAGGGTTCAAATCTGTGATGATGTGTTTCTTACCTCTTTGGTGTGGGGTATATTTTTATTAAGATTAACTGAATTAAATTGATAACCTGGAGAACAAAGGGAGGTTGCTTATATATCTAAGCTCTTGATAGATTTTAACTTCATGAGACTTAAAGTTAGTGTCAATGAGATCAATCGTACTTGAAGTTCTTGAATTCTCAACTAGGTGATAGTCATTTTTTCTTTTTGAGTACCTACTCAATATAAGCCTTTGTTAGTCTGATACAGTTGCATTTGGTGTGATATTTTGAAAAGGACTCTCATGTAAGAGAAAGAGCTTGGATCCTTCCAAAGTCATGCTTGCATATCAATTCTAATACTTCCTGGTTAATATTAGATTGAACAAATGTTATGTTGACTTTAAATTTATATTTTAAAAATGAGAAGGTAATAATACTTAAAACAGATAGCTGCAAATAGTTACCAAAGTTTTAGTTTCCCCACTTCTATCCTCCTCTTTTACTTTTCCTTTATAGCAAGTTGAGAAAAGATTCAAGCTCCAGCTAGCAGTGCAGGAAAGAGATAACTTCTTTCCTTTATTTTTTTTCTCCTTTAGAAAAATGGTGATCAAATGATATACACATAATGTAAAATATACCTTCTTAACCATTTTAAGTGAGCAATTGAGTAATGTTAACTACATTTACATTGTTGTGCAACTAATCTCTAGAACTCGTTTCATCTTGCAAAACTGAAATTCTATATTGATTAAATAACACCATCCCTTTTGCCTCCTGCCTTCCCCCCCTAAATTTCCTTTTATAGTATTTTTTTAATGGTTGCAGCAAATTTAGTAAAAATCAAAGGTTTATTCCAAATTACTATGTTTCATTAACATTGTTTATAATCACATTGACTGCACATCTCTACTTTGCAGAACAATTTAAGATATTTTACTTTAAGTAAAGTTGATTTCTTAAGTGAATAATTTGATTATACCTTTTCTACATATCTATTATTATACACCTATTATCCATTAAATATAAGGAAACCGACAAGTCAAAAAAGGAAATTATTTTTCCTGTCAGTTTTCTCAGCCTTTGGTTTTAGAAAGCATAGTAATTATGTTTGTAAATTGTAGTTGCTTAGTACATAGGATCAGTGGGTTAAGGTCTTTGCTGCAGACAAGGCCATGCTTGATAACTGGAGACTTGGGGCCACTGAATCTTGTGCTTTTTGCCAGATCTGTCCTGACTATAGTCTTTGCTGAAAATGTGATTTTTTTTACTTACATTTGAGTTATTCTCCAACTAGGTTAATGTTTATTTCTAAAGTTTATTTCATAACTGATTTTGAATTTCTTCCTAGCTTTTCATATATATGTGTTACAGGTTGAGAAAAATAAGTAAATAATTGATTTAGGAATGTAGAAACAGCAATTTCTAAGTTATTTATGTGCATTTTTAAATTTCAGAAATATTTGATTTGAGTAAGAAAGAACATGCTTTATTAGTCTATAATTTAGTTGTAAGGATTAAACATGCTAATAAATGTAAAGCCCTGAAGGGGGCACCTGGGTGGCTCAGTTGGTTAATCCTCTGACATCGGTTTCTGGTCAGGTCATGATCTCACAGTCCATGGGGCCCTCTGTGGGATGGGACTCTGCACTCAGCAGGGAATCTGCTTGAGATTCATTCCCTCTGCACTGCCCCCCCCCCATGCACACTCTCTCTCTCAAATAAATAAATATTTAAAAATTTATAGCAGTGAAAATAATGCCTGGTACATAGAAAGTGCTAAAAATTGTTATATTGTCATTATTGCTATTATCATCGTTATTAATTGAGGTATTAAATTGAATGGACAGCAAGTCTGATACTTATCAAGGTTATAGCATTGGACAAAGCTCAGAGGTACTTTTCTCCCCCCATTCCTACTTATAAAAATATGTGCCTAAAACCTATCTTACAGGGAGAAATACTATAGATGACCTAGGTTCTTTAATTCTGCACATGCAAGGTATTTTCATAATTAAAACATTTTCTCCACATAATTCTGGGCTTTCTTTCAAAAAGCAGCAACCGATCTATAAGCTTTTCAAATTTAAAAGATTTTTTTAAAAACTTTTTATTCCTCCTAAAATAAATTCTTACGTATGTAACTAAAATAGTAAATCTTCTTTGCTTTCTGTAGGTATTTTCTGTATTCATAACTCAACTAAGAGTGCTAGCTAAAATTTTTAAGTAAAGAAAGGAAGAAACATTGTTTTTTCTTACTACTACAAAAGTGTTTTTGAGTATAAAAGGGAAGATGCCGAGGATATTTAAAATTGTCCTGTTCAGGGTGGTCCACTATAGCAGAATTCCATGGACTGGGAAGCTTAAACAACAATGTATTTGTCAGAATTTTGGAGGCTGGGAAGTTCAAGATCAAGGCTCTGGCAGATGTGGTGTCCGCTGGGAGGACTGCTCCTGGTTTGCAGCAGAGTGTTATTGGATCCTCACAGAGTAATGGTAATGAGCTCTACTCTCTTCCTCCCCTTATGAGGGCATTAATACTCTCATGGAGTCTCTGTTCCCTTATCTTTCCTAAACCTAGTTACTTCCCAAGGTCCCTACCTCTTAACACTGTCCATTGTGGGTTAGAATTTCGGGGAGGCACAAATGTGCTGTTAATAAGGGTTCTCCTTATTACGTATTGATTTTTTTTAAATCTCTCAGGGCACTTTAAAAATTTTATAGTACATGTAAACTTTTTTCACACTATATTACTTTTAATTAATTCCAATTAATTGAATCCTACCACCACTTTCAGTGTCACTGTGTTTCACTCTCTAGGAATCTCCCCAGCCCCCTATATTATGATCATTTACATTTGGCGAGATTATTCAGGATGATAGTTACCACTGGTCAAGGCTATATGGGTGTAAAGTCTAGAATCTCTTCTACTTCTCTGACTTTAGGTAATGTTTTTGGAGCCTAGGAAGGAAAGTTAAATTATTAGAGTGAACATGCACCAAAAAGGGATTCTCCACTTCTCCATGGGCCAAAGAGTCATGGGTTTCCATAGCTAGCAGAACTTTAGACCTTCATGCATTTCCTAGTGTTGACAATATTTCTATTCTAGCAAAGAGCCCAGAATTTTAGAAATAAAAAATGAGGAATCAGTTTGTTTAGTGTTTTGCAGTCTGGGAAGTTCTTTTTGATCCAGCACGCAGTGAACCTTCCCCTATATCAGTGCTTCCACAAGCTTTAGCGTGTAGCAGAAATCACTTGAGAGTTTGATAAAACACAGATTGCTGGGCTTTACCACCAGAGTTTTTGATTTTAGGTGGGGATGGAGAATTTGCATTGCTAGCAAGGTCTTAAATGAAGCAAATGCAGCTGGCTCAGTGTTCTCACTTTCAGAAATGCAATCCTAAGGCAAGAAGAAGAAAACAATTTGACTATAAAAAGACTGTATGGTGAGACATATGCTACACAAGAAGGAAAAAAATGAGAAATGAATATCTCAATACATTATCATACCAAGTTGTTTTGTAGGAATATAGGGAACATATTCACAGGATTTCAAGCCAGACAAAGAATAATTGAAACTGTGACACTGACATACACTTGGACAGTCAACTTATGGAGTCTTGATTTTTTTTTCATCTGTTTAATATGACTAATGCCAGCTTCTTAGTATATTGGTTGTGAACATGCAGCAAGATGAGTGAAGCCCCTGGCACATTTAACAAATACAAATGCCAATTACCCTTCTCACTTTTATAGGTCTTTCTGAGATATCAGGGCAAAAAATGGAAACAGCACAGGTTTTGTTCTTTTTTTTTTTTTTTTTTTTTTTTTTGAGTAAGACAAGCTTGAATTCAAATTTCTGCTCTATTATTGACCGCCAAATTGATACTGAAAGAATTATTTAACCTCTGAGCCTTAGGTTCCTCATCTCTAAGATGGTATTATGAGGATTAATAAGACAGGTTTGGAAAAGGAGTCAGATGTATCTTGCCCAAACTAGATACTCCATCAACACTGTGCTCTTCTCCTACCCCAACAGAGAAAATGAATTTGTCAAAAATGTGTATTTCTTGCACAGAATGGAAACAAAATCTGCTCTGGACTTGTAGCTGTGATACTTATCAACAAATCTGATATTGAGAGATTGTCCTCAGTCTTTAGTAGTTTTATGAAAAGCGTAGGGAAAAACATATTCATTTAAACCCACATTTCCCCCCAGGAATTCCAGTCTTAGTGAAGTTGACTGAAAGTAAAGTCTACCTCCAGAAAAGGGAAATAAATCAAATCCTACCCACCTCAGAAACTGTTAATTTTCTTCATTAATTTTCTTTGTTACTTGTTTGGAAAATTTGATTTAAGCTTTTTTGAAAAAGGATAACGAATTTTGGGTCTCCTCAAGCACTGAATGAAATCTCTTTATAGGATATTTTATGTATTATTGTGGTAAAATTTACATAATATAAAATTAACTTTAACCATCTTTAAGTATACCATCAGTGTCATTAACAACATTTACAGTGTTGTGCAAACATCACCACTAAAAATTTAATGTGTCAGGAAAGAAAGGAAAGAATCAAAAACTTTTAGAAGGTCAATGATCAACTGAATGGATAAATTATGATATATAAAAAAGTAGACTACCAACAATAAACATGTATGGATCTCAAAACTGTGAAGTTGAATGAAAATAACAAGTAAGAAAATGGACAGTTCGATTCCACTTATAATCACATTAAAAAGAGAACAAATTCATATCTTGTGTATATAGTTAACAGTTGGCAGTTATAAAGAAAATCAAATACATGATTACAATGGAAATCAGGAGAGTGGCTATCCTCTGCTGGGATGAAGGGAGTAGGGCATTATCAGGGAGGAAAATTCACAGAACTTGTATGATATAGATAAAGTTCTATTTAAGTTGTTTGGTAGGTACATGAGAATTCATTTGATTGTTAAAACTTTGCATGGATACATTTATTGTGTCTTTAATATTTTTAGAGAATCTCCTTTATGAAGTATGAAAGTAAAAATAAAATAATTAGAAAATATAGAAAATATATACATGCCAATGGACTTTATTGTGCTAAAGAAATTAATTTTAAATTGTGTTTCCAGCATCTAACTAACATTTTCGTTTTGGGGCTGGAATATGAAAGATAGACTATCACATCTAGGCTTCCTCCCTCTCCTTCCAACATCCTGTTCATCCTGATGGATTACCTGCAACACCTCCCTTCTTGTGGAAACTGGAATAATCAGTTTATTTCCTTTGAATAGCACTTCATCATTTTCATTGATTTTCTTTCTGTGGGTAAAATATTCTTTGATTTCTTATGTCACTTCAGTTTTCTCTTTAAACTATCCATCTCTTCTCCGGCCTCATAACCTCTGGGGACTCCTGTTCTCCTCCTGCTTGTCTGACTGAGGTAGATTCCCTTCTGAAACTACTGAGGCATTTTTTTCTTCATCACCCCGATAATATGTGTATATTCTACTCTATCAATATCTGCTGTAATTTGATGTAGTTGAAACTCCCTTTCTTTCTTGTTCCCGTCTGTCATGGCAAGCAACATACACAAAGGATATATACAATAAGCAATTTTCTTGCTGGACTGCTGTGGGCAGGGACTTAGGCTTTGATAGTAAGTACTTATGCTGTTAGTGCCAGGAAGATTTAAGAGAGCATTATTCTGAGAACATCAAGCCCTGTATTGCACCTCTATTTCAGAGAGAATATTGGACAGGAACATGGAAACTTTACTGACAAAAAGATCATCCTATTCCTCACCAACCAGGTTAAACGATTCCAGTGATTGCTAATAATCCACATGATTAATATATATTAGAACTTTCCTATATGCCAGACACTCTGCTATGCTAATTATCTCATTTTATCAATGTAAGAGCTTTGATCTGATGATGGTAGGCAAAAGTCCAAATGGAAATAGAACAAGGGGAAGATTGTGAAGAGAGAGAAATGAGTCCCTCTCAGTATTTCATAAAATCTAATCTGGAAATAAAATTCTGAATGAAGACCAAGTAGGAGGAACATTTTAATTTATTGTTCTAAGGATAATGCACACCTCCTCCATAAAAGCTAAGAAAGCATATCACATAAGAAAGTTTACTAATGAATTTTTACTTTTATTGTTTATTTATTTATTTAATTTTACAGGTGAATTTTTAAATTATCTAGTTAGATCAAAAAGTCTAGAACAAATACCTGAAATTTGTAATCATATTCTTTTTTAATAAAATAGATTTATTCTTAATTTTCATTTAAAAATAAGGAAATGCATAAAAAACATATAAACCTGAAATCATATTATAAATGATAATATAATATACATAAAATATTGGCTTCTGCATTGCAGTCGGGTTCATAGTAATAAATCTGATTTTTTTACTTATTTTACCAATTACTTAAATGCTTATGCTATTTAAATAAACATGTAAATATATACAGATACACATATCTCATGTAGCTGTGGAATACTTGCTACATAATATAAACATATGGATATAACAAAACTTTTTTTTTCTAAAGAATTCTAATCTATTGCCATGAGCAATGCTTAAGTAAAAAACATATATGTAATATCTGTACTCTTTTTTCATAATTTTCTATACATATTTCTAAAGGGAGAATTGCTAGAATCAATGCTAATATACTTTAAGTATATTTTTCTAAATGGGCCCATAGAAATTTAGTATCAGTTTAGTGTCAACTAACAGTTTCAGAATGACTGTTTTCACATCCTTAACAATACTGGATCATATTAATCTTTTAAGCTTGTTGATCTGATAAATACAAATGGTAGCTATTTTGTATTTCAGCTAATTTATTCAAATGATACCAAAGTTTAACATCTGCCTTAAGTGGGATTCCTTGGGAAACAGACTTGCATGAAGGATTTTTACTGGGGAGTGCCCACAGAAATAACTATAAGAGACTGCGTAGATCTAGATGGAGAGAGTTGAATTGCAAAGTGGTTGAAAGATGCAGTTATGATTCCCCAGGCTGAAGAAGATCCAAGATTGCCCTTCTGGGTTTTCTTGAATTAGGTCTACACTCATTCAAAATGTCTGTATATTTCCCTTTACTGAATATGTATTTAAACAGGTAAATGGCCATTGGTCCTTTTGGGAAAGGAATTTGGAATCACTCTAATACACAGCTGCTGAGGTGTTGCAGGGTTGTTCCATTTGCGGACTGTCCTCTTCTTTAATCAGTGGGTTCCAGATCAGGTCCAGAAACCGTTCAAGGATTGTTATTTGTATTGGAATGGATGCCTTACTCTCTTCACTGCCTGTCATTGACTTCATTGATTGTATAGAATGAGTATTACCTTACTCGGTGCCCATTGGTTCTTGCCTATAAGAACAACGAGTTCTTAAAATTGTCTCTGTAGATGTCTATGGATCAAGCTTCCATGGATATCGCTCAAAACTTGGTATTCATTTATGATTTCTGGACTCACTTTGCTTCTAAGAGCTCAGCAACACCACCTGTCCTATATTTTCTAGATTCTATCATCCCCACCTCTGTCAGTGAGCCAAAATTTTCATATTCAAGTTCTTTCATAAGAACTTGATAGTTCAACTAAGTCCTTTAACAACTTTAAATTACAGACTTCTCTTTTGCAAAATAAGAAAAAGATAGTTTCCTTCCAACTCCATACTCTGTTTCCAAGATAAAATGAATAAAAATGTGGGAGTATATTTCATAAAACTATAGTCCTAAATAAGTGTAACATAGGATTTTTATTTCTCATTACAAAGTCACGCAGTGGTAGTGCATCAAAATATCCTGTTATAAAATGTTGGAAATTCACTGTATATTCTACCATAGCTGAATCATTGCAAGGGTTAACTGTTAAAAACTTGCATTCATAACAAACAAGATTTTCCCTTTAACCACAGTTACATATTATAATTTAAAAACACTGTGGGCCAAGATACCTAAAAATATGAGGTAGAATCAAAGAACAAGATAGGACACAGATTGCATGGAGAAGATAGTTTGACTGAAAGAACATTTCTGGGACCTTAGGGATGGCTACTTACGGAATCATACTGAGAGGGAAGAATACTCCATGTGTATACCCAGAGTGGAATGTACTCTTCTGTTTTGTGATTCAGAGTCTAATGAAAGAAGCAGCACCCTCTTTCTCTAGCTCAGCTATTGCATACCTTCTCCTGTGGGGTAGGATTTAATTTGGCAATTATGTTGCTGCTGTTGAACTTTTGATTATTTTTAATGAGTATTTTCATTATTGTAAAACCCATATGATTAATATTCCATATACAATAACAAAAGTGCCTCACTGAAGCAAAGTTAAATTTTCTGAAAGAAAACCTTCAATCTTGGCGTGCCTGGGTGGTTCGGTTGGTTATGCATCCAACTCCTGATTTCTCCTCAGGTCATGATCTTGGGGTTGTGAGATGGAGCCTGACACTCAGCATGGAACCTACTTGAGATTCTCTCTCACCCTCTATCCCTGTCCCATCTCTCAATAAATAAAATCTTTCAAACAAACAACAAATACCTTCGGTCTCATCCTGATAAGTCTAAAAGAGCAGAAAGCTTTGCAATGAGAATTTTTTTTTAGGATGCCTAACATTATTTTTTTTATCATGAAACAATATTTTTCTGATTTTCAATATTATTACCTCAAACTGAAAAATTAAAAAAACTCTCTATAATGGATATATAAGTATATAAATACACATACATCACTGTGATGTACAAATTTTAAAATTTTTTGGCAAACGTGGAGGAAAAGGAATTCTCATGTCCTCTTGGTAGGAATGCAAGTTGAGTGCAGCCACTGTGGAAAATAGTATGGAGGTTCCTCAGAAAAATTAAAGATATAATTACTGTATGATTCAGTAATTCTGCTTCTGGGTATGTACCTAAAGAATACAAACACACTAATTCAAAAAGACCCCCTATATTTACTGTAGTATTATTTGTAATAGCCAAACTATGGAAGCAACCCAAGTGTCCACTGACAGATGAATAGATAAAGAAGTTGTGTATATGTACACACACATACATACACAGGAATATTACCCAGCCATGAAGAATGAAATCTTGCCATTTGCAACAGCATGGATAGATCTAGACAGTGTAATGCTAAGGGAAACAAGTCAGTCAGAGAAAGACAAATGCCATACAATTTCATTTGTATGTGGAATTTACGAAACAAAATGAGCACGGGGAGCAGGGAGACAGAGAAACCAAGTAACAAACTCTTAACCTGTAGAGAAAAAGCTGATGGTTACCAGAGAGGAGGTGGGTAGGAGGATGGCTAAAATATGTGAAGAGTATGCTTATCATTTTGAGCACTGAGTAGTGTAAAGAATTGTTGAATTATTATATTTTATTACTATAGTACTATATTTTATACCTGAAACTAATATAACATTGTATGCTAACTCTACTGGAATTAAAATTAAAAATAATTTTTGAATATCCAAATTTTAAAGGTTTGCCGCCTTTGCTAGTAATACTTTATTTTGGGGTTTATTATTATCAATTTTCCTTATTTTAGGAAATAGTATGTTACATTAATATACAATTTTGTAATTCAAAGTTTTAACATTTTTTTAAAAGATTTTATTTATTTATTTGACAGATCACAAGTAGGCAGAGAGGCAGGCAGAGAGGGGTGGGGGGAAGCAGGGTCCCTGCTGAGCAGAGAGCCTGATGCGGGGCTTGATCCCAGGACCCCGGGACCATGACCTGAGCCGAAGGCAGAGGCTTTAACCCACTGAGCCACCCAGGCGCCCCAGTTTTAACATTTTCTGATTGAGACTTGGCTTCCAACTACAAAGAATAATTTGAGTGTCTTAATTTACTGAAATAATTAAATCAATCTTTATATTGTCTAGGAGACAATGAAATTTGAAGCTTTTTGATTTCCTCAAAGCTATCACTGTAGTTTCACTTGAGACTTCACTTTTCTTGAGTTAAAATTTGTACTGTATTGTAGCCATTTAAAAATGAAATGGATATCTGGAATGGTGACAACAAATCTTTGTCACAGTTTTTAGAAAATAAGTGGTTTATCCCATATTATGTTCCTGATCTGGCTGTGTTAATGATTTATTTCAGAATTATTGAGAATCTGGCAGGAAACATCAAAATAAATGAATGGAAACACTGTATTAAGTAACCCATTCACACAATTAAAATTAGAGCATAATCACACAATTAAAATTAGAGCATATGGATGAATTTTTTTTCCAGTTTGCATACTTGTCAACTTTAGAGAATCTATTGAAGAAAATTAAGTATTAAATCTGGAGGTGTGACCCTTTTGACAGCTTGAAAATAAAAGCAAATATTTGAGATCAAGTCATTTTATTTATTTATTTGACAGAGATTTTATTTATTTATTTGACAGAGATCACAAGTAGGCAGAGAGGCAGGCAGAGAGAGAAAGAGGGAAGTAGGCTCCTTGCTGAGCAGAGAGCCTGATGTGGGGCTCGATCCCAAGATCCTGGGATCATGACCTGAGCGGAAGGCAGAGGCTTTAACCCACTGAGCCACCCAGGTGCCCCAAAGGAAGACAATTCTATAGTGATTATAAGGAAGATGTGGTCCATATACACTATGGAGTATTATGCCACCATCAGAAAGGATGAATGCCCAACTTTTGTAGCAACATGGACGGGACTGTAAGAGATTATGCTGAGTGAAATAAGTCAAGCAGAGAGAGTCAAGTATCATATGGTTTCACTTATTTGCGTAGCATAACAGATAACACAGAGGACATGGGGAGTTGGAGAGGAGAAGGGAGTGGAGGGAAATTGGAGGAGACTATGAGAGTCCATGAGAGACTATGGACTCTGAAAAACAACCTGAGGGTTTTGAAGGGGCGGGGGGGTAGGAGGTTGCGGGAGCCAGGTGGTGGGTATTATGGAGGGCACGCATTGCATGGAGCACTGGGTGTGGTGCAAAAACTATGAATTCTGTTACGCTGAAAAGAAATAAAAAATAATAATAATTAAAACAGTGGAAAAAAAATACTCTAAATGAAGACTTAATGGATTGAAAAGTAAAAGGATAGAAGGGATAAATATAATGCCCAATACTCATTAAGAAGTTTTAGAGCACTATACAAAGTATATTTTGCAACAAAGAATATTAGTAAGGATGAAAAAATCTAGTCAATAGTGACAAAAAAAATTCATCAGTAGGACAGAATGATAAGCATTTATTAACTTAATAATGTAGTTTTAAGTATGTGAATCAAAAACAGATGAAGTTTTAAGGAGAATTAGACAAATCAGTTTCAGTTAAAATCTTTAACTCTGTTCTCAATAATTGAGAAAATGTAAAATCAGTAAGAGAATGGAGAATTTGAAGCACATTACCAACTAACTTGATCTAATTGACATTTATAGAACACTTCAACCAAATGTGACAGAATGTACATTCTTTTCAAGATCATGTGGAACATTTGGCAAGATAGAATATATTATGGACTAAAAAACCTGAATCAATAATTCCAAAGGATTCAAGTTGTATGAAAAATTTTCTTTGACCACAGTGGAATTACAGTAGAAGTCAGTAAGAGAAAGATCACTAGGAAATTTTCCAAATATTTGGGAACACAATTCTAAATAATATATGGGTCAATGAAGCAAGCACTAGGATGCCCTAGATAGTAGAAATATGAAGGAAATTTATTAAATAACACGGGGGGTGCCTCCATCTCTAAGAATCCAGCACTCAGAATGACAGGACGATACCCCCATACCCTACACTTTCTACTACTGCAAATAGCAATACTCAGGTACCAGCAGAATGCTGCTCTGCCTCCTTTGTTCCATGTCATCAAAATAAAAGTCAACTGCACTAAAATAACATGTAGGTTTGTAGTTTATACTGCTATAGTTTACATTGGAGAGGAATACTTCAAAGTGCCCCTTCCTTAAGATTGCATTATGAAGTATCATTTTCCAGTATTGGTGTGTATCTATTTTCCTGTTTTTCTTTTTCTTCTGTATTTCTATTTATTCATGATTCTGGAGCTACTTATGAATCAGCCCAAAATTTGCAGTAGTTATTCTTGAAGGCTAAAGAACATTTTACAATATTAAAAAGTACATATTATTAATTTGGGATATTATAGGAATAGAGGTAATATGTAAAATATAATAATTTTTCATTTGCACAGAATAAAGGACTCGTAATTAAATACAGAATCAGAAAAAAACCTAAATGAACAACAAACAACGTGCAATAAAATATAGACAAGTGAAAAATATTTTAGGACTTCAGCATGACTTTCTTGCAAGAATAATATTGTGTGCTCAATATTCACAAAACATGTTTTTACATTCACAGTGCTCACAGCAAAACATTTCAAATTTATAAATAGAATAGATATGATTTGGTAGTTTGACTTAGAAATAATCACTATCAAGTGGGACAAACTCCAAATAAACTTACTAATTCAATTGATAATAAAGTTTGAAAAATATACATAAAGTAGAAAGTAAATAATCTCTACTTTTACTGGATTATACCAAAGACAAAAGTCTTTCAGTTAGAGGTTAAAAACATGTTGGAAATTTTTTTCTACCACCCTTATAATTAAGAAAACAGGAAACAAGTCAAAATTAATGAGTACTTTATTGGTTTTACACTTGTTTTTAAAGTATAGACTTAGACTAACATGAACACTGAAAAAATTTCAGTTTGAAGTATTGATTTGAAGCACTGTCAAGGACAAGTCTATGGAGATAACAAGGTTGGTAAAGAAAAAAGTTTTTTAGACAGATTTTGTTGCCCCATATCATAAGACCCATATGCCTCTTGTAGAGCCTTAATTAAATGTTTACTAAGACATGACAGTTTCCACTATGCTGGTAGCAATTACATCCGTTGGACAAGTGGAAACTAATAAATACTTAGTGATTCCTGGATCTTCCCTAACAGGAACTATTTTGATGAAACATATCAAATCTGACCTTAAAACTAATCTTGGGCACACTATAGATTCCAAATGAATACTGTCAAAACAATCAGATTTGTATCAGATTTTATGAAATATACTGGACAAATTAAGCAAACAAGAGTAAATTCTGTTTAAAAAATAAATCATGTTCCTTAACAGAAAAACAGAATTAGTTTTTAATTTGCACTATACATATTTGGTATGAATTGTTGCTTATAACTAATGCTGTTGGTTAAACCTTTCCACAACAGTAAAACAAACAAACAAAAAACAAAAAAAAAACCCCTAAGTTTCATTATTTCACTTTTTAAAAGATTAAATGCTTAAAACAAATTTTAGAGAAACTTGCTAAATCAAAACATTTAATATGAAATGTAAAATAGGATATTTAATTATATGAGGAAATTAAAACAAGGAAAAATAGGTTTGCATAATTAAGGGGAGAATACCCAGGTAAAAATAATAAAATTCTATAATACTATTTCTGTCCATTGTAGATTGCAAATATAGTTTAAATTGAGAAGACCTTTTAGACAAACTGATAGACTCTTTTCAGTTTTCTTTATATTCCAACACTGAAAATGGCAAGAAATTTTAAGACACACATTTATACCACTTGGTATTTTTTCAAGAGTTAGTAAAAACCACAATACAATTGAGAGTGATTTTTTTATTGATAACATTAAAATAATTTTAATATTTTCTGGAAATACTTTATATATGATTCTTCTATGCTTGGATATTCTATGTAAAATTCTTGATATATTCTGAAATTGTTTAAATTTTTACTGTTTCAAGTTGCCACTGACCAGCTGGGTAAATTTTCTTTGAACTGAAATTAAGAGAGAAATTAATTTGACAATTACACAAAAATTTTATCTAATTAGACAAAATGTCAAATTATATGAAAATATTGATTGTAATGTCAATATTAGTGATTTTACTAAAGTACAGGCACTTTTATCAATAAATATACAAGGCTTTATTATGTTTATATTTTATCGTATTTCTTATACAAACATCACCAGCTTATCAGCAGAACCCCCAAGTGAGAATAGAGAATAGTGATAAAGTTATTTTTAGATGTTTAGCCCAACTTGGTCAAATAAAACTATACATTTACCCATAGTTTTCAATTTTATTATTATGATGGTTTATTTGTCAAGTTAGGAGGAAACATAGTCAACTGTGTATTATCTTAATTTATATCATTGAATATTTACATATAAGTCTGTCAGCTCCATTTAAACTTTTGCCCTCCTGGGTCCTGCAAATAACAGGAACCAGTTGCTCCTAGTGACCCGCATTGGACTTGGACTGTTCATAGAGAAAACAACAGAACGAATGTTAAGCCTCTGAGATTTCAGAGCTGTTCTTACTGTCCATTCTAATTAAAACAGGGACCAATAGTTTTCCATTTTAATTAATTTCATTATTATCTTTATGAAATGAGTATGATTGTGCCTAGCAGGCACATGATTTATACCCTCAGAACTTCCTATAAGCCCTGTTTCCAATTTAGAGTTTTTGGACACTAAATTTCACAGTAATACTTGGCAGCAACCAGACCCATTCTGCAGCCAACCTTGTTTCTTTTTGCTGTGCCTTGAGTCTCTGACATGATGAGGAACACCTAGGGATACCCGCTCTAGCTTTGCATTTCCCTATGGAAAGGAAGACCGAGGAAAGGGCTCACTTTGGCTTCAATTGGGGATGCTGGGCCATTTTTGCCAGGGGACTCAGGGACCAAGAAAATGCTAAGCAACAGTTGGAGAATGTGAGCTCAAGTGAGTAAGTCCTCTTCACACTGAGGACTCTGTCCCATGGATAGAAGGGGAGGTGAGGATCAGAGTTCCTCCAAAGCCCCAGGCTCAGATCCAGATCCCCTTTTGCCTAGTTCTCAGTAGTTCTGGTGCTGGGCCCTGCTAGAAAGGAAATGCAGAGCTAAAAAACACATTTCCAGATGTCCAAGAACTTAAATTGTAGTGTGGTTACTGTTTGGAATGTTCACATGATTTCTGTGTAATCCTCTTGGAACAAATTACTGTTGGAAATGAAATAAGGAAAAGGAAAATATTTTAATAAGATGATAGTTACTTAAGTGCACATCATTTTTTTTTTTTTGCTCTTCTTTGGTCATTGATTTGTGTCATTAATATTTCCTCTGAAATTATTCTCTGAATTAGAATTTTAGAAAAAAATGTGGTTATAACAGTGCCAAGTATGGTATACTCTCAGATGCTCAATGGAGCTTAGTGCATAGAATTTCATGGATCATACTAGGTTTTGAATGAAGGTAGATTTGGGGGTAATTAGAAATTATCAGTTCTTATATAAAAAATATAAATTCAAATAAAAAAACCTAGTTTCTGTTGAATGAAAGATATCAACATTTTCCAGATAAATCCTGTCTTTTTCCTGCTTTGTTACTTATCTTTGACCCATTCTTTTATACTCACCTTTCCACCACCTCACGCCCATCTCTGTTTGATTTTCCATATCCAGCTACCTACTTAGTTTCATAATTCTGCTAACTTGTGTTAAGATGTTCCCTTAGAGTTGTACATTTGCTTGGATATATATTTATTCTTGTATTTAAAAATTTGAGGTAATAAGTTTTAGGGAAGCCCAGCTGAGATATCCTGCCCACTCTGTGTGATATTTGCATTTTATTCCAGGCATATCTATAATAATCTCTTCAGAAAGTGGAATCTATACTCCCACATGAGCAGAGAATGCTAAATTTTTAATAACTTCCTTAGGGTTTTCATTTTTACTATGATACTTTCAGAGATTACAGTATAATTTAGGAATGAGAAAATGTTAGTGTTTTTACCAGGAAGTGTTAAACTACCATTACGTTCATTTGTCAGTCTTCTGTACCTTGATTTCCATATTTAAACATAGGTAAGCTTCTAAAACTACATGGAAGGGAAGATATCTAAATCTTGGTTTCTTCATTTCTGTTATAAAGGATAATGATAGTATTGCTTGTAATTTGGGGATAAGGATTAAATGGAATTTTAACCCCTGTCATGCAGTTGAGTTCCTGGCTCAGATCAACTATTCAATACGTTTTATTTACTGTTATTACACAGTTACTCTAAACATAGACAGTGATCTGTGTTGTCCATTAGGTTGGCTATTTGGAGGTTGATCACCAATTAGTATGTCAGATCCCCTTACAGACAAATTGGTTGTTACCCTGAATTATGCCAATAAAGCATTTAGTTAAAAGTGAAATTCGACAAACAGTACCATTGATAGATTGTTCAGTAATTAACTCTTTTTATGAATGAAAAATACAGTCTAGCCATTTTAAGTCATTTACCTTAGGCTTTACTATTCATTATACAAAGCAATTTTATAAGGGACATGAATGCCATAGAATAACAAAATATATGGCCATAAAATACTATAACTCAAATATTGTTCATATTTTTAAAATATTTTTTGGTTCACAATTCTCATTTTTTAAATACCAGTTTTCATTTTCCTTTATCTTATTTTTCTGGTAGATCGGTTTTTGAGCCACATCTTCAAGCTCCATATGAGTTTCTTAAATTTTAATTTTGCTTTCTATGTAGCCTTAATTATTTCTTAGGTCATATTTTACTATTTCACTTATACAAGGATCTTAGAATTTTTAAAAATCTCATTTATAGAAAGGTTTTCTAAGGATTATGGGATTCATGAATATTATAATTTTTATTGTGAAAGTTATCAATTATACACAAAAGTAAAGCAAATTGGATGATCAACTTTATGTACTTAACACATGGCTATAACAACTGCCATTTTGTTTATTTCTTTCAAGAAATATATATTTTGAAGGATATACTGGTAATATAAATATATGATAAAATACATGAAATGAAAACATATAGTGCATCTATGGCTCAGGAGAAATATTTTTAAAAAATTATCAGTGTATCTTATTTCTTTTGAGACCTCTGTAAAAAATGACTAGTGATTAGCTGACCACTGAAGAAAAATAACACAAACTAATAATTGTCCTATGGCCTTGTCTAGCTACAAATTATATAGTCATCCTCAAAAATTATTGAGCATATGATTTGTAGGAGTCCTGAGTTAATGTCTGATTTTCAATGCACTTCCTTGGGCTTGTAAAGAAAAAAAGTCTACCAAATGCAAAGGAAAAATAATCTCTCCATCAGTGTGTAGAAGTTACACTTGTTTTATATTTCTAAGTGTAGAGAGTCTTCAGTGAGGAAAATCTGTTTTACTGAATCAATCTAGATATTTATCAAAATAGCATAGTTCTCACTCTTTTTAAATGAGGTGTAATTAATATACAGTGTTATATTAGTTTCAGGTGTGCAATATTTTCAACAATTGTATATATACATACATACTGGGGAACATATTTGCAAATCAAAAATTGAGCAAAAGCCTATAATTTCAGAATACTGAAATCCCTATGTCTCAACAATATGAAAACACAAAAATGGGTAAAAACTTGGATATGTCACAAGAGAGTATATAAGGATGTCAAGTACATGAAAAGGTAACATCATGAACCACTATAAATAAGCACATTAAAACCATAATGAGATACCACTACATACCTTCCAGACTGGCTAAAATTAAAAAAATGCAGTACTAAGGGCAGATGAGAATATGAAACAAAATGTAACTCTTTTCTTTGTTGGTGTGAAAGCAACATGCTTTCAAGTAAGCAGTAGTTTCCATTCTCTCCCCTCCAAATGACCCAGCAATCCCATTCCTGTGTATTTACCCAAGGAAATTAAAACTGTTGATCACACTAAAACTTAGATATAATATAGGTAATATCTGGTATTATAGGAGGATTTGTTCAACAGCTCTATGCAAAATTGCCTAATAGGAATTTGCCAAAAATGGAATTCACCTTCAGCAGGTGAGTGGAAAACTGTGGTACACCCATACTATAAAAATAAACAAACTGTTGATACACATGCAACAATATGGATGGATCTCAAGATCTTTCTTTAGAGTGATAAATGCCAGTCTCAAAGTTTGCATATTTAATGCTTCCATTCTAGAAAAGACAACATTGTAGTAACGGTAAACAGTTGAGTGGTGCTGCGAGTCCTGACTGGAGGAGGGTGTGACTACAAAGGAATAACAGGAAGAAGTTTTTTGGGGGTGATAGAACAGTTTCGGATCTTGACTTCAGTGGTGAAAACATGAATATCTCCATGTATTAAAATTCAGTTGTAACAGTACAAAAAAGGAAGAGTCAATTTTATTGTATGATTTTAAAGAAGTACAATCACACTTTCTTGCACGTGTATAATCATTTTTTGGTTTACGTAAGATCTAAAGGATGCTGAGTCCAAGTAAAGGAGACATCATGAACCTTGTTAAGGTTACCTTCAGTTAAAACAGAGGATTTTTAAATTTTTAAAATGAAGGAGTTGAGGGAAATTGGGGGGGAGATGAACCATGAGAGACTATGGACTCTGAAAAATAACCTGAGGGTTTGGAAGGGGCGGGGGGTGGGAGGTTGGAGGAGCCTGGTGGTGGGTATTGTGGAGGGCACACATTGCATGGAGCACTGGGTGTGGTGTAAAACTATGAATTCTGTTACGCTGAAAAGAAATAAAAAAAACTAAAAAAAAAGATAGAATACTAAATAATTGATTTAAAAGAAAACAGTTGCTCCAGAAATGCTCTCAGAAAACAAAAGAGATGATGAAGAGATGACCACAATAAATAAAGAGATAAAATGATGGAGACAGCTATATGTAAACTGACAACAGAGCAGATGGAAGTAAAATCATAAATGTAATAATAAACTACAATTCCCTAAACTGAAAAAGATTACACTTGTCAGATCAAAACAAGAAAAAAATTAAAAGAGATGCATATCCAATCTTACACCTGTGACACTTCTGAATTTCAAGAATAATAACTCTTACAGTATATTTAGTGTTGGAGGAGTAGCCAACTTCTAAGAAAAGAAAAAAAGTCTACATTGTTACCTTTGACTTGTAATTTTGTTATGTGACAGGAAAGATATTCCATTATTTTGGTTGGTCCAAGTGTCTAACAGAAGCATATTCCTTTTTTCTGGTCCCTGTGATTGGTCCTGGAAGGATGACCTAACCTAGACCAGAATCATTCATAGAGCATTGGCCCTGGGAGCAATGACTGATTTAGGCTTGTTAAACTCAGAATAAACTCAAGACTTTTGTTTTGAATGTGCCTAGTGCTGTGATGATGTGAGCTTCAAAATTTCTATTGCAATGTTGCCATCATGCTGTTAATCAGCTTGAGGCTGAAGGTGACACACATCAAACAAAATCATGAAATGGATACTCTGACGGTGTTTAACCCAGAATTCACCTCTGAAGCAAGACTGCTCTTTGATATTGAGTTCCATAAGTCAATGAATTTCTTCTGATGTTTAAGACAGTCCAGGCTGGATTTTCTCTTAAGTGGAATAAAATGCATCTTGCAGGATCAAACATTTTAATTTTCATATTTGTATTTCCTTTATTCCTTACAATTAAAAAGAAATCAATACTTCAAATAATTTTTACCTATTTTCTTTAATAATTTTCAGTATCCATAATTAAGATTGTATTTGTTCATGTAAATGAGATTCTATATTCCATAACTAAAGTTAGTATTATTTCTTTATATTCAAATTAATACATAATCATTTCTACTTCTTTACTCTGTGTGTTAAATATATGTTCTAAACCTACATTAGACCATTTTTTATTCCTTTATGATATTTTGAAAATGAATCGGGGAAACTTGGCTGAAAATATTCATGCAAATGTTGGTCTTACATATACATGGATTCAATTTCTGGATGATTTATTGACTATGTATGTTGTATGTCATAAGAAAATGAACCACTAAATCTTTTGATATTTCCCCACCATACGGGAGGTCTAGTGTGAATCCTTCAAAAGATTTATTTAATGTCTGAAAGTTTTACTCATTTTAACTATACTTTATGATCTTGTGGCTAAAAATCTATATACCTTCTTTTGAGAATTTGCAATAAACCATTCAGTAATTTAAAAAGTATATATGAGAAAACAATTTTATATTTATAACAAAGTATTGCTTAAGATAAGTTCATAAATCCATTGCAAGTTAGATCACTATGTTCATTAGTGAGCAGATGAACAACACTTTTAACTCAATAGTGATTTTTTAAAGTAAGAGTACAGTTCTGAACAAAGAATCACTGTTCAGAAAACTGTCAGGATGCTGAAATCAAGATGAGAGACTTTGGTATCTAGAACCATGAATTTTTTTTTAAATGAAGATTATGCTATATGATCAGATTACCTTAGTATGTATAAAATTGAATGTGTATATGATTCTTTTCTGATAACTGAACATTAACAGGCCATCTGCGTCTGTTGTTTGACATCATAAACTACATAACTACCTCACTGTCTCTACGCGATAGACCACAATCACTCAAAAGTCAAATACTATACAGGGGGAAAAAAAAACACAGTAGATTCACCATAAGTGGTTGGTGTAATATTGTAAAAATCTTGATCCTTTACAAACATATATTCTAGACTTAGAAAAAAAAATTATGTTTTTGTTTTAACCCAGCTCTCTTCTTTTGGTTAAAGATTTTGTTTCTCATCTGTAAGTTATAAAAATGTTATAAAAATGTTGAGAAAAAATGAGTTCACTGTTTTCAGATTCATGTTCATAATTTATTCTCATTAACCATTATTGATTAAAATTGAAATAAATGAAGTGGTCACATAAGTATTACTGAAATTTATCTTAGAATTAATTTAAGTACATTATTTCTATAAATGTTCAGAACCTTAAATGAAGGGGCATGTTTGGGGGCACCTGGCTAGCTCAGTTAGTAGAGCATGTGACTCTTGACCTTGGGGTTGTAAATTCATACCCCACTTTGGGAGTAGAAATTACTTAAAAATAAAATCCTTAAAAAATAAATAAAGGAGCACATTTGTATTACTAGAAAGATAGTTCAATAAAAACTTAAATCAAAATTTTATATTTTAAAAATAAATATATATTACAAATATAAAATGTAAGTATATGGTGATATATATTTTATATATTACATATAAATGATATTTTAGGTAGGCATAAAATCATTTTTATTGCCAGTATTCCTATAAATATAATTTATATTTTAGAGATACAATTCTTTTATTTAGAGAATAACATTTTTCTGGTTAAAAAAATACATAATATTGTGGATAATTTGGGAAACAAAGTGGAATAAAGAAATTAAAAATATTGACTGATGAATGGATAAATATATAAGATGAAGGGCTAATAAGACAAATACAACACACACACACACACACGAATATTACTCAGCCATTAAAAAGAATGAAATCTTGCCATTTGCAACAACGTGGATGGAGCTAGAGAGTTATGCTAAGCAAAATAAGTCAGAGAAACACAAATACTTTATGATTCCATTCACATGTGGAATTTAAGAAACAAAACAAATGAGCAAAGGGAACAAAAAGCCTGCAAACTGAGAAACAGATTTTTTTTTTTAAATTTGGAGAGGTCTTCTCATTCTGCGTATTTTCTTTTTTTTCTTAATTTAATTTTGTTTTTTCAGTGTTTTAAGATTCATTGTTTATGCACCACACCCAATGCTCCATGCAATACGTGCCCTCTCTAATACCCACCACCAGGCTCACCCATTCCCCTACTCCTCTCCCTTCCCAAACCCTCAGTTTGTTTCTCAGAGTTCACAATCTATCATGGTCCATCTCTCCCTCCAGTTTCCCCCAATTCACTTTTCCTTTCCTTCTCCTAGTGTCCTCCATGTTATTCCTTATGCTCCACAAGTGTGAAACCATATGATAATTGACTCTCTCTGCTTGACTTATTTCACTCAGCATAATCTCCTCCGGTCCCATCCATGTTGATAAAAAAGTTGGGTATTCATCCATTCTGATGGATATGTAATATTCCATTGTATGTATGGCCCATGTCTTTTTTTTTTTCAAAGATTTTATTTATTTATTTGAGAGAGAGATCATAAGTAGGCAGAGAGGTAGGCAGAGAGAGAGGAGGAAGCAGGCTTCCCGCTGAGCAGAGAGCCCGATGCGGGGCTCGATCCCAGGACCCTGGGATCATGACCTGAGCCAAAGGCAGAGGCTTTAATCCACTGAGCCACCCAGGCACCCCGGCCCATGTCTTTTTTATCCATTTGTCTATTGAAGGGCATCTTGGCTCTTTCCACAGTTTGGCAATTATGGCCATTGCTGCTATGAATATTGGGGTACATATGGCCTTTCTTTTCACTACATCTGTATCTTTGGGGTAAATACCCAGTAGTGCAATCACAGGGCCATAGGGTAGCTCTATTTTTAATTTTTTGAGGAATCTCCACAGTTTTCCAAAGTGTCTGCATCAACTTGCATTCCTACCAACAGTGTAAGAGGGTTCCTCTTTCTCCACATCCTCTCCAACACTTGTTTACTGTCTTGTTAATTTTGTCCATTCTAACTAATGTAAGGTGGTATCTCAGTGTGGTTTTGATTTGAATCTCCCTGATGGCTAATGATGATGAACATTTTTTCATGTGTCTGTTAGCCATTTGTATGTCTCCTTTGGAGAAGTGTCTGTTCATGTCTTCTGCCCATATTTTGACGTGATTGTCTGTTTTTTTGAGTGTTGAGTTTGAGGAGTTCTTTATAGATCCTGGATATCAGTACTGTCATTTGTAAATATCTTCTCCCATTCTGTGGGTTGCCTCTTTGTTTTGTTGACTGTTTCCTTTGCTGTGCAGAACTTTTGATCTTAATGAAGTCCCAAAAGCTCATTTTTGCTTTTGTTTCCTTTGCCTTTGGAGACATATCTGAAAGAAGTTGCTGTGGCCGATTTTGAAGAGGTTACTACCTATGTTCTCCTCTAGGATTTTGATAGACTCCTGCCTCATGTTGAAGTCTTTTATCCATTTTGAGTTTATCTTTGTGTATGGTAGAAGAGAATGGTCAAGTTTCATTCTTCTATACATAGCTGTCCAATTTTCCCAGCACATTTATTGAAGAGAGTGTCTTTTTTCCACTGGATATTTTTTCCTGCTTTGTCAAAGATTATTTGATCATAGAGTTGTGGGTCCATATCTGGGCTCTCTACTCTGTTCTACTGGTCTATGTGTCTGTTTTTGTGCCAGTACCATGCTGTCTTGGTGATCACAGCTTTGTAGTAAAGCTTGAAATCAGGCAATGTGATGCCCCAAGTTTTTTCTTTTTCAACATTTCCTTAGCAATTTGTGGTCTCTTCTGGTTCCATATAAATTTTAGGATTGTTTGTTTCAGCACTTGAAAAATGCTGGTGGAATTTTGATCGGGATGGCATTGAAAGTATAGATTGCTCTGGGCAGTATAGAGAAACAGATTCCCAACTCTAGAGAACAAACTGATGATGAACAGAGTGGAGGGAGGTATAGGTAAACTAGGTTATGGAGATTAAGGGAGTGCACTTATGATGAGCACCAGGGGTTGTATGGAAGTGCTGAATAACTGTATTGTACACCTGAAACTAATATTACACTGTATGTTAACTGGAATTTTAATAAAAACTTAATCATTTATTCACTTAGCTACAGATAACATCAGTTCAGATTTTAGTTGATATTCTCAGAGTTTTTTAGAAGCCAATTCATTTCTTAATTGATAATACACCTTATATGAATAAAAATTAACCATTTGTCAAAAGAGTGGGTTCTTTTCAAAATTATTTGATTTAGTCAGAATGGTTGAAATGACATTAGTGAAAACTTAGAGAAAGTACGAACAGGGGTCATTTCTTTTCAAACTTGAGTTAGAAGAATGATCATTTCTTTTAAGAGGACATTTTATGTGTACATGTATGGTTATGCATACATAACTCAGAGGTATACATTTCTATTAATTTTAATTGTTCAGTGGTACTAATGACTAGAATCACAAATATGAAAATCTGCATGGCTGGATAATTTCCTTTGTGATAGAGCCCAGATACTTGCATCTTAGCTAGTTTCTGTGATTTGCCAGCAATTTTTGAAGTTAACAAGGAGGGTCCAAAACAAACCCTTTGGTTGACTGGTGGTACTAATGAGAGACTGAGAGTTCATTTTATATAATTGTGTATATTTTCAAATACAGAACTATTCAGAGAGTTCAGCCTGCTGGGAGGAAAGCTTTTGGAACAATGCAGTTGTTGTTGATTTTGTGCATGGTTGAGAATTATTAGTGCAATAGTTCTTTTTCATATTGGTTTTACAAAGTTAGTCTCTCAGAAATTTCATTTGACTAGTTGGAGTGAGGAATGAGGATTATTTCTGAAGAGAAAATGTATTTTGGAAAAACAAAGTTATTTCTACTTTGTTTTGTTTTCTTAAATAATAAATAACCTAGAAAAAGGTGTTAACCATTGCCACCACTATAGGCTTGTGAAAACCATAGGGAAGGGGAAGATTGGAAATTGGAGGGGCACCTTGGGGGCTCAGTTGGTTAAGTGGCTGCCTTTGGCTCGGGTCATGATCCCAGAGTCCTGGGACAGAGACCTGAGTTGGGCTCCCTTCTTGGTAGAAGCTTCTCCCTCTGTTCTCTCTTCCTCTGTCCCTCCCCCTTCCCCTGCTCACCCATGCATGCTCTCTCTTCTCTCTCATACACACACTCGCTCTCGCTCTCAAATAAATAAAATCTTAAAAAAAAAAAAAAGATTGGAGAATAGAGGGAGTTTAGTGTAGTCTTTTGGGATTAAAGTAATGAATATTAATACCAAATAATGCATGTGGGACAGTAAAGGAAGCCAGGGATACAGCATGAAACTATAGAAAATGAATAGATGAGAGAAAATAGATAGTAAATTGCAACCATAAGAGACATGATTACAGGAAGGAAGGAATATCAAATAAGACTGTTCAAAGCTGCTTTTCTCAGCAAGTTTCTCATTTAAAGGGTGAGAATGAGTTCTGTTTTCCACAGTCCAAATCATACTAAAAACTTGAGGACTGTTTAATTCTAAGTATTGTTTAATATTATTGAAAAGCTATCATACAGGTTTTGAAGAAAAAGGACTTAGCAGGCTCCAGGAGCTTCCTTTAGAAATTGGTGGGTCTCAACCTTGACTGCCCATTAGAGTTACCTGGGGAGATTCTGAAACTCCAGTGCCCATGCCATACTCTAGTCTATTTAAGTGAGAACCTTCAGGTTATTCTGTGGGTTCAAGCTTCAGTGTTTTTTTTTTTTGTTTTTTTTTTTAAGTTCTCCACATGGATCCAGGGTGCAATTACGTTTGCAAATCAAAGCACTAGAGCAGTATTTCTCAAGGTGTGGTCCTCAGGCTTCTTACCTCAGAATCAGCCCAGAACTTAATAAATGCATTCCTGAACTGAACCCTAACTGTCTTGAGTCAGAATAATGGGTGGTGAGGAAGGGGAGACTGCATTTTTTAATAAGCAGATATTTTTAGTTATATTAATTTGGGCAAAAAATTGACAACAAAATGAATTGGATAAATTGAATAAACTTAATCTTTAAAAAAAAAAAAAGATTTTATTTATTTATTTATTTGACAGAGAGAGAGATCACAAGTAGGCAGAGAGGCAGGCAGAGAGAGAGAGGGGGAAGCAGGCTCCCCAGTGAGCAGAGAGCCCGATGTGGGACTCGATCCCAGGACCCTGAGATCATGACCTGAGCCGAAGGCAGCGGCTTAACCCACTGAGCCACCCAGGAGCCCCGAATAAACTTAATCTTCTTAAAGAAAATTTTTTTTTCCAAAGAAAATATGTAATTTGTTAGGACAATAAAAATATTCTGTTAAGTAGAACTCTCTTTCTCAGAAATATAACTAAAGTGTATTTATGTTATCAAGTTTTACAAAACTTCTACAAGATAGTTCCTAGCACCAATTAAACTCAGAGAATATCAATGCACAAAATTACAGAATTCAGTTGTAGTAATGGAAAATGGAACCAAGATATGATTTTGTCTTATTAAAGCTTAATCTTGTGCTTTATCCCATTAGGAAATTCTCCCTAGTTTCTCTGTGGTCACCATATCCTAGCATCTTCTTTATTTCTTCCTTATAATCTATCTTTACTGTTATTTGCTGCAAGCCACTCACCTTTGTCAGCACTCCAGTGTCTTCCTTTCAGTATTATGACTTGATGTCTATAATATCATCACCCATTGTGTTGTCTCTGGTAGCCACCTGAGTTCAAATTCGAGGCTAGAGAGGAAAAGAGCTACAAGAGATCTCAGATATCCTATTTTTCCAACAATTCATTTTGCAGCCACTAAATTTGCAGAAATTCAATTTCAGTGACTTTAATCACTACTTCACTTACAACCATGGTTAAAACTTAGGCTTCGTTGTTATTCAAAATTCAGTGTTCATTGTCTTTCCCATTCCCAAAACACACAATCAAGTCTTTTAGTGTAAAATTATAGTCTTTTATATTACTGTTTTGTAATAGCTAAAATAATGCCTGCTTTATGGGACAAAAACATAATAATGGGCATTGCCCAGGGTTTTCTTTTTTCTTTTGCCCTTTTTTTTTTTTTTAATTTCCATCCCTAAAATCTTTCTCATTTCTTTGGCGCTTACACAGTATTTTTATTATGGCTTCTTATTACTGAGCAATCACATCCCATTCTACTAATCCATGGTTCTGGTTCTGGCTTCTGTTGATTCCCTAACCTGCTTAAACTTCATGGTTAATTTATCCAGCATTTTTCAACCAGCACTACTTCACTCCTTGACTTGGCATCAGTTTTTTTCTTTCATCATCAGCCTCTAGCACATGTAAACCCAGCTGCCAGATTTCCTCAATCCTGACTGAAAGCTCTCAGGTGTGTTTGGAATGAAATAACCTAAACTGAAGAAATCTAAAACCTTCATTTAAAAAAAATCATTCTCCTTTAAAATCAGCCTTACTATATAGTTACCATATTCTTCTGTTCTCTTTTCAAATTCCATCAGTTCTTTCATGTCCAGGAAGTTTTCTAGATGATTCCAACCAATCCTAAACTACTTCTCCTTGTACTATAGTTTTTTGTTTTTTTGTTTTTTTTTTTTTAATCTGGAGGCACTTCCTTTTAGATTTGTTTCTATTCTTATCTCTTGTATTAGAGTGTAAGTTCTCCCAAAGTAATGATAATTTCTGTTCATCCTTAATACTTCTGCATGCAGATCCCATTACTTTCATAGATGATGTTTTAGAACAAAATGGTCAAGTTAATGGTTGGGTTAAAGTGAGGGCTGAGAATTCTAATTCTCTTCTGTGGAAAAAACATAAAATCATAGTCTTTCATATCAACACCTGATTTCCACATGCAGGTGTAATTGACATGATTGATTAGTCAACATCCAACTTATTGCAAGTTGATTAAGTAAAAACATTTATATGGCCACAAATTCATGAATGGCAGTCTGAGGAGCTTCATGGACCCTTTTTGCAAAATAACCATATTAGTGAAAAATATTAGAACAGCAATTTAGAATCTCTGGAAATTGTCTCAAGGTCATAAAGTGAATTAGAAATATTTATTCAAGGAAATTCAATAAATATTAATGAAAGCAGTGAGAGTCTATGGCTGTTGAAGCCAGGACCCACTCCCCTAGGCAACTCCCATTTCTTTCCTGCCTAACTCAGGATGAGGGAACCTCACCCTTGATGGATGCAGCCAAGAACAGTGTTCTCTTTCTTCCCAATTCTAAGTTGAGGGCTATGGTATCTCCCCATGAATGGCAAACTGCTGACACTTCTTATATTTTCACAGTTCTATACTGCAAAAGCTCTCTTCCAGAGAGCAGCCGCTGAGGTATGAGGCTCTCTTCCTTCACTCAACTTTAACTTGTAGGGTGAAATTTCTATGCCGGGGCCTCATGTCAAAAACACTAAACCCCCAGTCATTCACTTTAAAGCTCATTTGTGGGGAGGAGTTTCCACATCTGGAGAATCAAGCAGAGGGGATTAAAAGCTGTGGCTCCCACCGAGTGCCATGCCTATAGAGAAGTGTCACTCCAAGAGAAGCCGGCCACTCTTCCTGTCTCTAGCTCAGAAACAGTGGTAGAGGTTTTGAACAGAGGATGGAGACCGCCTTAAGAACAGAGTTAGGAAGTTTTTCCTTATGGAACAGACATTATTTGGAACAGAGTGTGAGGAAGTTCAAGTTTAATGGCTTCTTTGAAGAAAATGGAGATTTGGAGAGTAAACAGTTAAGAGGAAAGTTTCTTCATGAGAGCAATAAGCTAACCCTTAGTTGAGCTAGAAGTTTACCAAAGAGAACCAGGGAAAAATAAGGCTGGGAAGGGCTCTCCTGTCATGAGAAAAAATCTCTTAAGACTGGCCTCAAACAAATTTAATAAAGATACAAATTTAATAGGATCAGACTCTGGAGCAATTTATGCCCCAGTGTATTGTCAAAAATAATAGAGTAATCAGCCAGCAGTCAGTGGAGGCTAAGAGCTCCCTGTGATACCAACAAAGGCAGGTAGCTTAACAGAGAAATCAGAAAACGGAATAGTCAAAGAGACACCAAGACCACTGCCATCATAAGGTTAATGTGCACATCTCCAAGGCATTGGATATGATTCTAGAGTTCAAAAAAAAATTGATTTTGACAGTTTTCGGCAGCTTGTTCACTGCTTTATTAAAGGGACAGAGTTTTGGGTCTTCCTACTCCACCATTTTCCTGTCAGAGCCCATCAGTCAATTGATTTTTTGACAGGGATGTCAAGACAGTTCAATGGGAAAAGGAATAGTCTTTTCAAAAACTGCTACTTTTAAAATCATATATGAATAATAAACTATAGAATTTTCAGAGAAAAATATACGAGTAAATCTTAATGACCTTGGATTAGGGAAAGCCGTCTTAGAGATGACATCAGCGATATAAGCAATCGAAGAAAGAAAATTGGTGAGTTGAACATCAAAATTAAAAACCTTTCTGCTTCAAAGGTACTGTAAAGAAAGTGAAAAGACAACTCACAAGGTGGGAGACAAGATTTACAAATTCTGTATCTGATAAGGGATTGGTATCCAAAATGTATCAACAGCACTTCCAGTTCAATAATAACCCACTTATATAATGGACAAATGTTCTGAATAGATGTTTCTCCAAAGAAGATACACAAATGTCCAATAAGCCCATGAAGAAAGGATCAATATCATTAGCTACCAGAAAAATGCAAACCAAAACCACAGTGAAATATAACTTCACGCACAACAGTTATAATTAAAAAAGATAATAACAATTGTTGGCGAGAATATAAAGACATTAGAACCCGCATACATTTCTGATGGTCACAGAAAATGATGCAACCACTTTGGAAAACAGTCCAGCTGTGCCTTAAAAAGTTAAACACTGAGCTGCCTGAAGACTCAGCAATCCCATGCCTAGGTGTATACCCAAAAGGAATGAAAATATATGTCCACACAAAAACTCATACATGAATGTTCATTGCAGCATGACTTATGGTAGTCAAAACAAGCCTCCTCAGCACATCTGTGCTATATTTTGGGAGTTTTGATAAAATATTATCACAGGTGTCTTGGCTTTTATGGACCTAAAAGGAGCAATTGAGTTCTTTATTTTCTCTTTTTCTTTTCTACCTCTCTTGTTCCCTCTTTTCCCCAAAGTTCATTAAGAACTCCAAATATGTAGTTATTGAAGAATTATTGAAATTATTATTAAAGTGAAGTGACTTAACTATTTTAAGGCAATCTACAAAGGCATGTTAGTAAATTTCTTTATAGAGTAGTGCTGAGAAAATGCAACGTATGTCAGAGCAGAATGATGGAGGCTCCTGTATGCTTCCTCTAAGATCTGTTAGAGCAGTTGCTGTTGTTGTTGAGTATGAAAGAAGCAATATGGATTCACAGTGAGCATAAAATATAGGGTTAGACTCATGAAGCAATGTCATATATGACATTTTGCCAAGAATTTTCTGGAGGATCCTAAAGAAAGTGGCAGGGTTGGAACAGAATTGCTGAACTGGGGATTCCTAATGATAAATTTAACAGATTTTGAAAGGACATTTGAAGAGATTTGTTAAATACTGGATTTAAAGATACCAAAAGTACCAGGATTGGTTTGATAGGCTTTGTCCATGTATGTTTGTGGAATGATGCATATTCCTAGTGAAAGATAACATTGTGATTTTCAATTGATTGGGAATTTGTAAAAATCCTATAATATTAAGAAGTTTTTGTATTTAGCAGCAGTTTTCTTTGATGGAGAAGCAGCTTATATGTGCTAAAGGGAAAATAAAGCTGGTGACATTAGCAAGTATTTCAGACAGATACTTTTTGCCTCAACATTGGGTGGATAATAAAAATGATCCTGGTTTACAGTTCTTTACCATTGTATGTTTTTTAAATGTAAGATGAAAGAAGCCAATGTTGGATAATTGATGGAGGGAGAATCTGCAACCATATCTACTGGAAATTCAAGGAATATGAGTTAACATGGAAAGCATTCAATAATCAACACATGCATTTCTTCATGCACTATTAACATATGATTTTGATGAGCAGTTTTTAAGATTTCCATTCTCATTTTCTTGTCCTACTGCTTAGGAGGCTTAGTGACTTCTGGGATGATGGCTAGTTTTCTGTTTCCAATACAAATAGCCATAAGCACTCGAGGCTCCCATGCAACTGCCTGTGCAACCCTAATGGCCCAGCTGCATAGGGTTTGCTGTGCATTTGTGCTCTTGCTGTAGAAACCCTTAGGTTCAGTCATTTTAACTGAGTAGGCCAAGGGAATATTATGATTTCTCTAATCATAGAGGTATTTGGCGATGATCCGTACCATTAAAAAAAAATCAGACTAGTTGCTTCCCTGTAGACCAGCATCTTCCATGTGTCCGGTTTTATATTTATGTTTTTACTGAGAATGTTTGGAGGAAGAAGTCTACTACTTCCCCATGGTTTCTCACTGTCAATACCACTGGTTTTGCTACTGCTCTTCCTCACTCCTGGTATGCTGATACCACTCATATTACTACTAAGTACTACTATTGTAGTAATGCTGTTTGATGTGACAGTGATGAAACCTGCCTCTGTTCCCTCTTGGCCTCACAATCACTAACGGTGCACCATCTACTTCACTGAAGACCACAGCTCTTTCTGCCCCTGAAGAAAAGGAAGGTGTTTCTTCTAGCACTTTCTGTCATTCTAGACATTCTTACCTAGAAGTGATTACAATTTTTAACCAGCTTTCTCAACAGCCTCCCGAATTATATTCTTTTTAGTGGACACTTTTTTGAGAAAATTGTTCCTAATTTCTCAGAGCTTAAAATTGTAAGAGTTGGATTTAGTGGGAATTTGTCTTGTAACAAGGATTATATTTTATAACAATCTCAGTCTTGAAATAGGTTTTCTCTTCTTTGTATTGGAGTGTACTTCTTTTCTAAGTGGCACCTTTCCCAACAATTGAATAATTTTTTGGAATAGTATTTTACTCAGCAACTAAAGTTAAGAACTTTAGTCTCATTTTCCAAGAAATGTAAAATCCTCTACACTAGCTCTTAAGGGATTGAGGGAATTGAGGCATCCTCATACAAAAAGTCTTTTGTATCCCAAATGCTTATTTGGAATGTGCCGGCCACTATAGAGGACATACTCAAAACCAGAATTTCTGCTGCTGCTGCTGCTCTGTGTGTGTGTGTGTGTGTGTGTGTGTGTTGTGTATGAGTGTGAAACAAATGATCCTGTTTTTATCTTATTTTATTATGCTTTCTATCTTATTTTTTCTTTTCATTTGAATATAGTTGACACATATTGTTAAATTAGTTCCAGTGGTACAACTTTGTGATTTGACAAGCTTATACATTATGCTGTGTGTACCACAAGTATAGTTACCATCTGTCTCATTACATCACTATTGCAATGTCATTGTATTCCATATTCTCTGCTTTTTATTCCTGTGACTAACTTATTCCATAGCTGGAGGCCTATATCCCCCTCAGGCCCTCAGCCATTTTGCCCAACCCCCCACTCCCCTTCCCTCTGGAAACCATCAGTTTGTGTGTTTATAGTTCTGATTCTGCTTTATTTGTCTTTCTCAGTCTGACTTATTTCACTTAGCCTAATATCCTCTAGGCCCATCCATATTGTCTCAAATGACACTGTCTTTTCTTTTTTTATGGCTGTATAATATTCCATTATATACATACGAAATCGTCTTTATCCATTCATCTATTGATAGACACTTAGGTTGCTTCCATAGTTTGGCTATTGTAAATAATGATGCAGTAAACATAGGGATCCATATATTTTTTCGAATTAGTGCTTTCTCTGGGTAAATACCAAATAGTGGAATTATTAGAGCATATGGTATTTCTTTTTTTTTTTTTTTCAATTTTTTGAGGAAACTCCATACTTTTTTCCACAGTGGCTGTACCAATTTACATTCCCACAAACATTGCACAGAGTTCCTTTTTCTCTATATCCACTTGTTCTTTCTTGTGTTTTTGATGTTAGCCATTCTGAGAGATGAAAGGTGATACCTCTTTGTGGCTTTGATTTGTATTTCCCTAATGATGAGTGATATTGAGCATTTTTTCATTTGTTTGTTGACCATTTGTGTGTCTTCTCTGGAAAAATGTCCACCCAGGCCCTCTGCTCATTTTTTAATCGGGTGGTTTGTTTTTTTTGGTGTTAAATCATATAAATTCTTTATATTTTTTGATTGTTAATCTTTTATTAGATGCATCATTTGTGAATGTTTTACCATTAAATAGGCTGCCTTCTTTTTTTGACAGTTTCCTTTGCTGTGCAAAAGCTTTTTATTTTGATGTAGTCCCAATAGTTTATTTTTGCTTTTGTTTCTCCTGCCTATGGAGACATATCTAGAAAAAATACTGCTATGACTGGTATCAGAGAAATAACTGCCTGTGTTCTCTTCTAGGATTTTTATGGTTTAGGATTCATGTTAGGTGTTTCATTCATTTTGAGCTTTATTATTGTGTATGGTGAGAAAGTGGTCCAGTTTCATTCTTTTGCGTATATCTGTGCAGTTTTAGCTGGACCATATATTAAAAAGACCCTTTTCCCTATTGTATATTCTTGCTTCCTTTGTTATATATTGACCGTATAGACGTGGGTTTATTTCTGGGCTCTCCATTTTGTTCCATTGATCTGTGTGTCTGTTTTTTTGTGCAGGTACCACACCATCTTGATCACTACAGCTTTGTAGTGTATTTTGTTATCTGGGTTCGTGCTACCTCCAGCTTTGTTCCTTCTCAGGATGGCTTTGGCTCTTTGGGGTCCTCTGCGATTCCATACACATAATCTATGCTTTTATTCTAGATCCTTATGGAGGATTTGGCCAATTCCTCAGCCAGTTATTTAAATCAGGCCCAAGATACTCTTAATTACAGAGAAAAGGGAAGACTGTCAGAGGCAGCAACCTAGAGACAGGCTTGGTGACAAAGAAGTAGATCATGAATGGAAGATGAAGCCTAAACACCTTTGTGGGAGAGAGAAATGTTGGTTCTGGCATAAAGTACATTTTTTTTTTGTGTGTCACCTGAAAAATGTAATATCCCACCTAAATTTATAAGAAGCACTACTTGGGGGCACCTGGGTGGCTCAGTGGGTTAAGCCTCTGCCTTCGGCTCAGGTCATGATCCCAGGGTCCTGGGATCGAGCCCCGCGTCGGGCTCCCTGCTCAGCGGGGAGCCTGCTTCCTCCTCTCTCTCTCTCTCTGTCTGCCTGCTTCCCCCCTCTCTCTCTGCCAGCCTCTCTCCCTACTTGTGATCTCTCTCTCTCTGTCAAGTAAATAAATAAAATCTTTAAAAAAAAAAAAAGAAGCACTACTTGTGGCTATCAGGAAGAATTGCTGAGGACTGGAAAATGGACAAAGGAGACAATAGGGCATTACTGAATTCTTTGAATGACTTTCTATTATCCAGTCTATTTTAAACTATTTGGGTATTAGAGGGTAAGCTGTGGGAAACTGATCACACTGAACATGATCCCTGATCATAGAAATTAATAATGAATTTTGTCCAGTACAGAATATTAATCCCTGCAAGTCAAATTTTCATTTGAACCAGTCTTAACAGCCTATTAGTTCTCTTATTAATTAATAAGTTAAAGAAAATATTTGACATGGTTCGTTTTATATTTGTACAAGAGTCATGATTTCACTTCTTCTGAAATCATAATTCACAAGGGTTGTGAATGAATTTTGATTCTTTTATTTTTTGACCCTCTTAGACTGCTTTGAAACTGCCATACTTCATAGAAAAAGACTGTGATTACATTCGCTGTAATGGACAACATCTAAAAAATAAAAAAATCAGTGGAAATTTTTAATTTAAAAGTCTAACTACTTTGTCCTTGAAACATTAAATGTTAGCTCATTGTAAAACTTCCTGTAAATAGCAAAGGAGATTTTAAGTTAATTCTGCAAAATTATGTATAATTTTCAAACCATTTTTCTAGAATTATGACTCTCCTAGTCTGTACAACTGATCAATTTTCTAAAAGGTCTTTGAAAACATTAATATTTTGATTTAATGAAATGTGATCAATAAAGTGTTATTGTCCATTTAATTAACTTACAAAGTGGTTATTTTTTTATGACCACGGGTTTTTTTTTTTAAGATTTTATTTATTTATTTGAGAGAGAACAAGAGAGTGAGCAAGAAAACATGGTAGGGGGCAGAGGGAGACGCAGACTGCCCACTGAGCAGGGAGCCTGATATGGGACCCGATCCCAGGACCCTGGGATCATGACCTGAACCGAAGGCAGACGCTTAACTAACTGAGCCACCCAGGCACCCTCATAATGGTTATTTTTAATTTTTTTTATTGCAAAAGAGACACATTTTCATAACTTATAAAATACTAAAATCTTTAAAGAAGAGAATAACAATTTCTCAACCAGGAATAGTAAACAAAATAATCATTTTAAAAAGATTGCTTTTCACACTGCTTCCATAGGCTATATTGCACACACATGCACAGATATACACAAATACATACATGTGTGTATATATAGATAAACACACACAATTATCTGCAACTTAACTGACTTTTCATTGAGCTAGTATATGAATTTTTCTGTATGCAATTAACACTTTGAAAATATAATTTTTTAATGATAGTGTAATATTCTAAATGTTATATTTAATTATTCTTCCTTTGTTCAATACTTTGTATATTTTCAGAACTATAATTATAAATTTATGCTATGATGAACATCTTAGCCTAAAGATCAATGATGATTTTTCAAGGACATTTACTTGGACTTCCAAAACAGAATTGCCTCTTCAGAAAGTGTTTCCATTTTTAAGGCTCTTGATCTGTATTTTCAAATTATCTGAAGAGAGTGTACCAATTTATAATCCTAGCACAGACTATATGTCTCATAAACATAAGCCAGATTTTTAGGGATAGCTGGTGTTTTCTGTACACACATAAACCCACATCCATACGTACACATTAATAGTTATTTTGGTGGTCAGTAAGTTACTATTTAGAGTAGTAGAATTATAGAGTAGTAGAATAGTATCTACTATTTAGAGTAGAATTCTAATAAATATTCTTAAATTTTATAGGTTCCCTGACATTGTGTTATTTTTTAATACCTTTAAGCATGAAAGAAATGCGCTAAAGCTAGGCTGGTATAAAACCAAATTTACAAAATGTATATAACTGACACTACCTTTAAATAATTCTTAGTATTCTCTTTACTCATCTTAGGTAAACATTTCTAAGTTATGGGTAAAGCCTTGCCTTTCCTGTAAATGTCACTTAATACATAAAAGGTTCTTGGACTTGGTCAGATTTAGGATGAAATATGCTACACATAATTCCTAAAGTGCTGGCTGTTTCATATCTACATGCCTAAATCATTTTATTATCCGCTTAATAGCAGAACAAATTAGTCATCCTCTCTGATTCTGGTGCACATTATGCTGAGACATGCCCACCCTAATATGCTTTCTGATAAAGTAAATGCTCACCCTGTCAGAGCACAAATCTTATTTGGGCTTCAGGAAAGTCAAGGGAGAGAGAGAGAGCTGAGTCTGCAGTAGGATTGCTTACTCGAGGAGAACTGAGATTTATTAGGCGACTTCATTAAATATATGGAAGACCCCAGTACTCAAGGTTAGAAAATTAGGATGCAAACATGAAACCTCTCTATGAAATGAAACAGGTAGCAAAAACCAGAAAGATATATCTTTGCACTTTATACAAGTAAGGAAGGTGGGCTTATATTAAAGCAAATGCTCTAGCTAGCTAAATGAAATAGCATGCTTTTCAGTTATTTGCTTGGTTCAATAATCTGTAAGTATAAGATAAGTAACAACACTAATTAAATCTCAGAGAGATCTATGGTTGTTGATAAATATGAAATGAAATCTCAACCCCCATTGCATATTGCTTTATTCATATACAACTTTTTAAAAATCATTTAGAGTATATAGTTTAACAAGGAAAATTTAGCATCCACAGTATTTCTAGGCAAAGGATTTATCTACCCAATGGTAAATAAGTTTCAACTTGGAATAAAAAGAAGTATGCTACATTTTAATGTAATATTATTGAAATGGACATTTATAGAAATTATGTTTTTATATTATCAAGAGATTTTCATTTAAGAAGTTAAATAATAATAGGTAGGTGGTTAAAATGATGTTTATGTTTTCTTTTTTGTTTATTTCCCAATTCTGTGCCTTAAAATTGTTTATGACTATGAGTCAATTTTTCATAATTTTTGAAAAAAGTGTATATTCTGTCACCTAAAAATTCTGTCATCTGCTCTCTTCTCAGTCTCTTAATACTGCAGTTCGGGCATGAAAGAATAACTTTGTTGGTAGCTGTAGCATTAATTTGCTTTTGAATTGGAAAAAAATGACTAAAGTTGAGTTTGAGAACAGGGCAACTAGAATCTAGGGAGAGAATATCAGCATTGTGGGGTTCTAAAATAGGAGAAGTAAAGTAACTTTTCCAGAGAAAGTATGGTATCACCAAATTGTTGAACTCCAAATCTATATTCTTTACAATATGTTTTTTCCAAATCAAGAAAGCAGGTGGGGAGACAGAATTTATGTTAATGAATATTTAGTAGAAATGAGGTAAAAAACAGGGATCAAGTGATAGGACTGAAAAGAAGAAAATCCACTGGGAATAGGCATTGAGATAAGAGTTTATAGACGCAGCTAAATTCATGTAAAATAGCAAGTGATCATGATTACATTCTTTACATCTTCCTTATGTATAGTTTCCTTTCTGGTTTAGAAGAACCTTTTTTACAATACACACGATATACAGTTCCTTCCCTTTGGCAACCTAGTTCATTACACACAGAGATAACGAAAAGCCTTCTAAGGAGGAGGCTGAAGAAGCCAGTTGAGAAGAGCCTTTAGAAGGTGATTTTTTAAAAAAAGATTTTATTTATTTATTTCACAGACAGAGATCACAAGTCAGACAGAGATCTCAAGTAGGCAGAGAGGCAGGCAGAGAGAGGGGGGGGAAGCAGGCTCCCCGCTGAGCAGAGAGCCTGATGCGGGGCTCGATCCCAGGACCCCAGGATCATGACCCCAGCCAAAGGCAGAGGCTTTAACCCACTGAGCCACCCAGGTGCTCCTAGAAGGTGATTTTTTTTTTGGTGCTGTGTTTATTTTGGGTTCTCACAGTAGTTTGGGTGGAAAAGGTTGTGTCCATCTCACTTCAAACTATGTTAGAAGGGCTTTGAGGAGATAAATTATAGAACCATGAGAGACTGTGAACTCTGAGAAACAAACTGAGAGTTTTGTGGGGGTGGGGGGGTTGGGTGAGCCTGGTGGTGGGTATTATGGACAGCATGTATTGCATGGGGCCCTGGGTGTGGTGCATAAACAATGAATTTTGGAACACTGGAAAAAAAAAAAAGAACCTCTAAATTGCTTCTAAGTTTGAAAGATATAGTCATTGATATTTCACAGTTAACTGTAAAGAAGAGCACCTCTCTGGTGGATTAAGAACATTTTATGGAAACACTATCAAGGGAAAGCTTCACTTGAACCAAATTTGAACCACCCAAAAGGGATCTGGCTTTAGGTCATCCTAGAATGAATTTTGCTAAAGATAACTGTCTGAAAGGACAAAGAATATCCAAAGACTGGTACAACATTAAAATCTTGAGCCTAGGGGCACCTGGGTGGTTCAGTGGTTTAAGCCTCTGCCTTTGGCTCAGGTCATGATCTCAGGGTCCTGGGATTGAGCCCCACATCGGGCTCTCTGCTCAATAGGGAGCCTCCTTCCCCCTCTCTCTCTGTCTGCCTCTCTGCCTACTTGTGATCTCTCTCTCTGTCAGATTAAGAAATAAAATCTTAAAAAAAAAATCTGGAGCCTAAGGAAGAGTCATGCATGGCCATTCAGCGGAGAATCTGTTTTCTGCTTTGGGGAAGCATCAGTAGAAGATTTTTACTGAAGGAGAATAATGTTCCACTAGACTTAAGTAATGTCAGTTGTCTGTTGACATCCAGATGGCTCCAATAACTGATTAGAACTGTACCAGCCATGTGACAGAGTCCCTTAATCTCCAATGCTTTCTTCCCTTGAGTCTAATCTTGGAAGAATCAAGGAAGAGTATGTAGAATAAGGTAGTCAGTTGAGAAGGATGAAGAAGAGGTTTGAGGAAAACAATGCTTTCAAAGGGATAGTTGCCTTCAATTTTTATTACAATTTCTCAAGTCCATTATCCCCTAATATGACTTTCATCAGTTTCATATCTAAGTTTATAGTGAAATTTGTCTCTTCAGTTTACCTTGAAGGAGACTCCTCTTCCTCTGGCTGACCTTCATAATAATTCTTCTTCTTCTTACATTCATCTTTTAGGCAAGAAGAAAAGAGGTAAGGTTATCAATAGGAGGCAATTTCAGAAGTTCTTGTAGTGGAGAATAACCTCAGATTTCAGCTGAAAATGCAAGTTAAAACTACCAGGATTTGCTTATGGTTAAATCCGTAGATGAGGGAAAAGGACAAATAGCAGATGACTTTAGGATAATTCTAGGAGGCAGGGTGTACATAATGTCTAAGAATGCAAGCTCTGTTACCAAACTAATGGATTTAAATTCCAATTCTAACACTTCCTAGCCAGGAGACCTTGAAAAAGTTACTAAAATTCTCAGAGCTTTGCTTTTCCTGTATGTAGATAAGGAATAATTTTAGTATCTAACTCTTAAGCTTCTTATGAAGATTAATGAGGTAATTCACATTATACACTTAGAAAAGGAACTGGAACATAATAAGCAGCTAATGAATAGAAGGTACTATTTTCATCGATCTCATCATTACCACTATGACTACCACCACCATCACCACCATCATCATAACAATTCTTCCATGGTTTAACTTGCATATTTTGACTGAACCCAAAGGAATTTTCCATATTACATCAAAATTTCCAATGTAATCTAGGCAAGCAAATTGAGTAATATGAGGCCATTCTGTAACAGTCCAACTGACCAAAGGTTACCTCTTCCTGATTCCTACCAGTTGTAATCTTAAAAGGGAGCCTGTCCTAGCTTTGCCTTCCTTTTTTCAGTAATGCAAGATAATCATGTCACTGAAGCTATTATACATCTACCATTAAATATGCAATTTAATTAGGGATTTACTTGATGTCAGTCATCATATTATTTGCTTTACAAATACCATGTTTAATCCTTAGAAGAAGTTCCATTTCAAGATAGATATTATTATCTCCATTTTTCAGTTGAGGAAACTGAAGCCCAGAGAGCTTATGTGGCTTAAATGAAGTTTCACACATTAAAACCAGTAGTGATAGGATTTAAACATACCTTCTCATTCCAAAGATCATAATTTATCTTGAATTGGTGTATTTTACTGGACATGTTTGACATAATCAATATGGTTACCTATAGATAGTGTCTAATCCCCTGTGTTATTTTTCATGATACAATAATGTGCACAAGACACTGTTCATCCCTGGCAATCTCACATCACTGTCACCTCAACTTTTACTTAGTTACTAACTTTCTGGGATTTTTAACTTCACAAATTCCTTACACTGACACCAACATCTATTTTGAACATTATTAGGTTTGTGACTAAAAAAAAAACAAGATGGAAGTTCAATGATTTTTTTTTTTTTGGATACATCAGCAAATGTGTGGTTACAGAACGGCTGAGCCAAAATGTTAGTCATAAAATGTGGTATAAAGGCATCTATGCCAAAATTCAGTGTTCACTGTAACTGCTGTTCCATAACTGGCTCTCCCTGATTATTTTATCCATGACCTCAAGGTGGCCTTGGTCATTGTCTTTTGTGGACTAAACCTGCAGAACTGTCCATATCAAGGGCCAGTTGTTCTTAGCACACACTTAGTCTATGACCAAGTGATTTCAGTTTGACTTTTGATGCCTACTCTAAACTGTGTTTGTTCAGTCAAAAGCAATCTATGAAGATATCATGGACTCTATTCAGAATTTGTCCTCAAACCAGATAAACACATATAAAAAAATCTATATATGCCAAGGGAAAAGGGCACTTCAAAGCAAAGTAAATTGTGATTAGGGAATCTTTCACAAATAAAGGATATTCCTCAGGTCTCTCTCTAACGTGTGATAAATCTTTTTTGTTTTTTCCACTCAAGTAGAGGGCTGTTAACAAACTGGCTTTCAGGGCACCTGGGTGGCTCAGTCAATTAAGTATCAGCCTTCAGCTTAGGTCATGATCCCGAAGTCCTGGGGTTGAGCCACACATTAGGCTCCCTGCTTGATGGGGAACCTGATTTTCCCTCTCCCTCTGCCCCTCCCCTGCTCCCTGCTTGTGCTCTCTCTCTCTCTCTCTCAAATAAATAAATCTTAAAAAGAAAATAAATCAGCCTTCATCTTGCCCCTGGTTCTCTTTGAGTATAGTGATTTCATGAAAACAAAGCTTTGCTTCCCTCACATTGATATTTCACTTTCTCTTCAAGAAGTCTGACAAAGAATGTCCTAAGGAAAAAAAAAAAATTTGCTGAGCTTCACTGAGGACTGGCTTAGTGCTCTGTTATCATTATCTTTAATAATAGTTTAGAAAGTCTGCCCTAATCTGGAACCAGTCCATTCTTTGCCCCCACTTTTTTTTTTTTTTAGAGTCCTGTCAAATGCACACTCCCACACATTGGCTTACTAAAAATGGGCTTCATTCTAAAATAAAACTGCCTGAGGAAGTACAACTAATGGTACACTTTTGGATATATCAATAAATTTTGCTTCAGAAAATTAAACTATGTTCTCAAAAGGATTGCTAGTGATTTGAGATGAGATTTTATGGCCACTTGATTGATAGTAATGCTGCCACTCCTACCTTCCCTGATCCTATTCCCATTCCTCTTCTGCTGTTCTGAGTAGGAAGAGGGTTACACCAAACATAATAGGTGCAATGTCACTAATTCAAAAGCAGAATTCTAGCATAAAGTATGTAGACAGTAACAAAAATGTTAGTTGGCTTATAGGAGGATTTTGTCTCTGGTTGGATCCTACTCTTCTGACTTCTATGGAGCCAGATTAGGTTTAAGGAAGTTCACACAGAAAACCTCTTGTTCATTAACCCTAGATTCTGTTCTCCTTTTAGAAACAGTAAGGCAGAGACATTAAAAGTCTCTCATTCTGACCTGTTACTTACCAGTATTTCCAAGTCCCTCTGGGACTTAGATTGTTCATCAGTAAACATGGAGATAATAATTTCTATTTCATAGGGTTATTATGAAGTGTCTGACACATGATCTTTTCTTCCTAAATGCTAGCAATTATTGTTGTTACCAACATGATAGCTCATGTGTCTCTGAGTGACTGTATTCTTGCTTACCAATTATACTTCTAAGAAAATGATGTATGCTGGAATTAAAATGGGTGAGAAGAAGTACATAGGAATGAATAGAGGATATAAATGATCTGTTCCCTATTTACCTTTAAATTAATTAAATTTAAGAAGCCACTGGAGATGAGAGGCAAATTCTGCATGCCCTAGAACAGGTTATGTTATGTGACAGAGGCCCAGAGAAGGTTAAAAGCAGATGTGTGGCCTCTTCCTTCATCTTTGGGAGAACCGAGATCTATGGAACCAGTAAGTGTTTTTGCTCAGTTAAGGATGTCACAATATCTTTTTTTAGGTGGGGTTTAAAATTATTAGGTCATGGAATATTAGAGCTGAAAGGGCCTTGGTGATCACCTCACCAATGTCTGAATTTTATAGGTGAAAGAACTGAGGCCAGAGTCATAGAATGATTTGTTCAGGGTCACTCGACTGGTCAGAGGCAGAGATAAAAAAAGAATTCTGGTAGACTCATAGCCAGCTTATATATGAAAGTTTTATATTTGCAGACCTTATAAACAGTTTCAATAAGAAGCAGCTGGAGGCACGAGTGTATTTTATTGTATTCAGCAAGAAAAATGAATCTGCAGATAGTTTTATACCAAGAGAACAATATTCCACCCAAATTAGGTTCAAGGGCTGTCAACAATAAAATAATTCTGTCAGCTATTTAAAGTACAATTATTATTGAGAAATACTTGGTAGTCCAAGGATGTCTTTTTATCAAACCAGAACATCTGGACACTTCAATCAACCGGATGTTATTTACATTTTAGAGACACAGCCCAAATGATGTAGCAAACTTAGATTTTTTTTTAACCAAGGATTAAGTGCTCTAAATGTCTGAAACAAGCTGAGTTGTAACATAGAGAATACTAAGTTAATATTGGATTTGCTTATCACTACCCTAATCTATTATGTTTTAACTCTCAGAGGCCAAACATCTCCTTCATTTGGAGGTTTGCCACTTTGGGGAGTAAAGGGAATGGAATATATGAATGTAATCTTTATATTTTGTCAGTAAAGACAAATTTTTAAAATTTGTCAGAGAAGCATAACTCGATATTGTTCTACTAATACAGTGGTTGGTTTAGGATGTATTTCTGGAGAAATAGCCCTATAGTCATCTTTCACAAAATGAAGCCCAGAAATTCCTTCCCCTCTCTCATCTTCATGAAATTAAGATTTAATTGATTCAGTATATATTTGTTTTGCTTGAGCTATTTACCAGGAAGTGTGCTAGTTGTTGGGTATATAGCAGTGACTAGGTTAATTGTCCTTAGCTTGAGAGATCTTGGGCATTTGAAATGGAATACAGAGAGGTAATTCCAAAGTGTGTGGTAAGAGCCATCACAGAAGAACATAGAGGGTGCTGAGGGACAAGAGGAGAGGCATCTGACACAGCTTTGAGTGTCTTGGATGAGGTCATGTCAAAAGAAAAGGATAGAATGAAACAGAAAGCGAGAAGGAAGGGAGAAAGGAAGTAAAGAACGGTATAAAGAAAGTGGATGATAGAAATCCATCTTAAAATGTGTGAGGGGCCCATGCTAATTTGGAAAATTCTTTTGGCACTTACCCAGGTAAAAAGTTCAAAGCCCACTGTTTAGTCTGAAAGTTGGTTTAATTTTACTGGATATGGGGGAATCAAATTGTAATGCTGAAATAGAAAAACAAAAAGAAACTCATATAGAAACAAACTCAGAGAAGGAAAAATAAAGGGTAGAAGGAGACAGCTGAGGAGAACTTGTTGTCAGAGCCGTGGGTATCAGAACACAGACAAGATATAAGTGGTTGGGAAGTTGGCAGGCTCTCCTGGGCAGATAACTCTTGGCAGCCTGGTCTCCTGATTCAGAAATACCCCTATCCTGTTTACAGTGTGTACTGAGGAACAGAGTCTAGGTTGTTCTCTCAGGATGAGGCACTCATTCCTTCATCTGTCACTCTAGGAAACTGGCTTTGGCTAAACGGACCTGCTTTGCCTGAGGTCAGACTCCCCTGTTTCCTGTGTGGGCCTACATCCAAGAACTGGTGGATGCAATGATACAAATTCAGGACACCCCCCTTTCCTTAATTGGAACCATGTCCAAAGGGTCTTCTCAGCCTTAGAACTTTTACTGGGATCAGTTGAAGCCTTTCCTATGTCTCTGTGGCAAATTCTCTCTTTTCTCCATCCTGCATCTTTCACTCTTTCCCAGATGTTTTTACTAAGGGCCTTCCCTGTTTAAATTTGTGCATGCATATCTCAATTTCAGAACCTGTTTCCTAGGAAACCTGGCCTAAAACATCTTTTTGGTAAGGAATTAGCATTATCGAAATTTGGTCAGAGGCAGCTACATCTAATTCTAATGATCCTAAATGAATATTAAATGCTAGTTGATAAATAAGAATGTAAGATAAAATTCTGCCTTGTCTGCTTGACAATTATGTGTGATTTCATGATTGACAGATACCAGTGTCATCTTCATGGGAGCTATACAGTCATTAAGTGTTATCCAATGGTAAAAATCTATTGAAAAAATGATAAAATGAGATTAGTACTAGTCCTCAAATGTTGGGATCATCTCAAATTTATTGGAAATGTGACTTGGAAGACTTTTTGTAACTTAAAAAAAAAAAAAGAGATGCTTTTTGGAATGAGAAATTCAAAGCAAAAGTTTTCTGAAGACTCCTCCCTTCTTGATATCCTTTAGAAAATTCCAGTCTACATGAATTTGCTTAGTATTTCACTATAGACTAGAGACTTAAAAATTGACATCAAGTGCTTTAAAAATGCAATAGAAAAAGTAGAGTAAAATCAATAATAGTGTGAGGAATGACTTGAACAGCTTGTATTTTCACAGTGGTCATCAAAAAGTAATTTTATATCCAATAATTTGTATCGATTGTTTGTGAAACTGTAATGCATTATGCCATAAGCCTGGTTGTGCAGTTATAAATATATGTACCATTTTGTTGGTCTTGTTTTCTTTTTTTTTCTTATTGAGTTTCATTTTCTCTAAAATGAATCTTATTTTGTAGTATTTCTATGTGGAGGCAAAATTCAGAACCTTGACTATTAATTCAAAATAGCTTCAGCCTCACAAGGTACACTCTCGTTTTTAGGGCAGTGAAAAACAAGGGCAAATGTGTGAAATATTGCACTGGTCAAGAGAAAGTACTTTTGGAATCATCCATAGTGCGATTATCAACTACTGTGCCTTTTCCTAGGCCCATGTAAAAATAGTTCGTTAAAAGCCTGATTGTGCCACTTAAAAGCCAAAAAGATACACACCCTAAGATATATTCAGCATAAAATCTCCCAATATATATAGAATTTCTATGCTGGATAGAGAAGATATTACCTCAGAAAATTTTGTATTGCCCTTGGTTTCTATACTACGGCCTTAGCCAAAGTAGGACTCCTTTTCTCTTTTTTCAGTCAGCACTCTCTGGAAAGGGAATGCTAGAACAAAGAAATTTAATTGACATACTTATTAAGGTGCCAAGGCAGGACATACCAGAAAGAAAAGACACTTTTTCCTTATAATCTTTACTTGGATTTGAATTGGAAGCAGAAATCCTGGTTTTAGGAGTGTTCTTTGCTGATTCTATAGTGAATATGTATATCAATTTGGAGGGAGAAGCTACATGGTCCAAATTACTATGAGTAATAGTAATAATAATAATAGTAAATAGAAGGAACAGGGTAGAGGAGGTGGAGGGACAGGAAGAGAGGAGAAATTGCATCAAGTCAAGAAAGGAGATGATAGCTTATGAGAATTTTTAATTAGTTTGCTACAGGATGCATGAGAAAAAGTCCTCTATTTTTCAATCGAGTACATTTTCAATACTGCTATGAGATGAAAGTGGATGCTTTCTAGGGAACAAGGAAAGGAGCTGAGTTCTGATTTACAGAAGGAGGGAAGCTTTTGAAAGCAAAGACATTAACTCTACAGCCTCTAAAGCTTAATTGGATAGGGCTTTTAACTACATTTACTGGCATTTACTGTTTGTGTGACCTTGAACAGCTTGCTTAACTTCTTTGAACCTAACTTTTGTTATCTAAAAATAAAGACTATCAATACTTATTTGAAGGTGGTTGTTAGGATTTAATGAAAACAGTCATTCATTTTTTCAAGAAATGTGTGCCTAGAATTGTTCCTAGTTATATAATTGTGTCCTAGTTCTAGAATAGTGCACAAAACAGGTTTCCTGTTCTCAACAAAAAAGTTAATAAATAACACAAATAACATAATTACAGATTAAAATAATAGAGATCTGGTGAGTGATAGATGAAAGATAATATGATAAAGGGTCATTGCTTTAGAGAAGCATGTTTTATTTTATTATTTATTCATTTATTTTTAAGAAGAAAATGTTTTAGGTCGATCAAACAAGTCTTTTTGGAGGAGATTATTTTATTATTTATTCATTTATTTTTAAGAAGAAATATGTTTTAGATGGGTGGATCAAACAAGTCTTTTTGGAGGAGATGACGTTTGGTTAAAAGTGACTAGTAAAAGCCAGCCACAGAACAGCCTTGAGAAAAGCATTTGAGTCATAGTGAACAGTAAATGCAAAGGCTCTAAAATGCAAATAAGCTGGACAAAAAGGAATAAAATGGCTAAAGCAAGTTGGGAGAAGCAGAATGTAGGGCTGAGATGAATCTTTTAGCACACAGTAACATTGGCCATTGAAATGTTA